>SKCR01029530.1:0-159820 GCA_019454045.1 Zanthoxylum bungeanum | reverse complement strand
CGAGGTCATGGCAAATGTATAATTCCTCCGTCACAGGTATCCGGATTTATCCCAGAGATATAGATGTAAACGTCAAATCTCTATGGGGATTATCCAGTCGACTATTCTATTAGCAATTCTCATAAGAATGTTTAGAACTAGCTTCTAAACTTTACCACGGGCCCATGGATTTATCTTATTGCTAATTATATGGACTACCTATGCTCTGGTACACAGAACTGACGGATCCTATCTTGACACACATAGGACACACTGAGGATCTATCTACACCCAACGAACAGGCGGAGGTCTGATCTTAATAGATCGGTGACGTGACTGCCATCTAAGTGTAGAGGATGTCTCATGTGCCCACTATGGCATCTCAAGTCTAAGAATCACAAGTGCTACTCAACCCAAGAAGATTCTTATTGACGCTGGTGTACCATCCATTAAGAATCTTCGGTGAGTCGTTCAGTGTTTATCCGCTATAAACACCTACAGGTCTATACCAGTCTCCAAGACTTATGGTTCATTGAGAAACCATTGGAATCATATATTCCAGTATACGACTTGTACCGGTCTCAACGGGTTTACTATACTGACCAAGCAGTGTAAACCTTGACCAGGAACTGTCTGAGAATGACAACGTCATGATACGTATCAATGTCCGTTGCGACGCTTTTGCAACTGTATCATGACTAATCATTCTAAGGTCTATACGTCTTTACCATATTATAAGATTTATTATATTAAAGAAACTGCATATATTATTCATAATAATATTGTTTTACAGAAGTATTTACAAGGAAATACAACCGGGAATTGGCGCTGTGAGCACCAACCCCAACACACAGAACCTGTTAAAGCCCTGGACGACCAAAACCAATATATTGATTTTCGTAAGTATTAACGGTGCAAGTCTCCAGGTTAAGACCAAATACACCTACCCTGAAGCGGACTCACATAGACAAATAGACATATTACCAATGGGATTCCACGGGGTCTATCCAGAGCGAAGCTGTTTTCCATACCATCGGTAAAACACAACGTCCTATCACACTTGTATAAGTATCCAATACTTAAACATATGAGAACTGTGCCGTTATGCTCCCACAACGCGTACAAGTGCAATACTAGTCTATTCCGCATTATCGATGTCCAGTCTCGATAATACTACGACTAGGGATATTTAATGATTAAACCTTCGTGGATTGATACTGTCTCATATCATCTCAATCCGAAACTAATCATAAGGACCTTCTATCATTTATGTATCTTGGTAATCCAATTACAAATGATAAAAGAGCAATTTCATTTGTCACATAGTTAATTTGTACAACAATACTATGATCTGTACAAATAGTGAGGCCATGGGTCATAATTGTCCAATAATAACTACACAATATGATAATTTTAAATACAAGTCAATAATTGCAGGAATGCACTAGCACGACGAAGCGAACGACACAATGCGCTAGCACCGATGAAGCGAAGGACACTACTCAACACGACTCGAACACTTTCGATGAATCAAACCCGTTGCTCGCTCTATGAAGCTCCAAAACCCATAACACACCCTCAAGATCCTAAACTCTAAGATCAAATCTGATATGTTAAGTTGAGGGGTGAGTGAAACCATATGCTCAGTAGGGATTAATGCATTCACCTTAATTGGTTTTACGAAAATCCTACATTGATAGTAAGATATATATATATATATCCTATAAAACAATGTTGAGGATGGAAGTTAAGAAATAACTATAATTTATATATTTTATCAATATAAATAAAATATACATCCACGATAGCATTAATAATTTACATAAAAACGTGTGAGTGAAATGCCACACAGGGCCGCGTAATTAGACTCCCAATGCTGAAGCTTTAAACAATATGCCACATGAGACCATATAACCAGTCACCTCAAGTAAGAACCGTAAATAATCAATGTGGCATAACGGGGCCACATAACAAACATGATCATACGCCACGAAGGGCTCATCATGATCAAATGCCACAACAGGGTAATAATAAATAAACCCTGCACAGGTTTGGGAATCTCACCCATGTAGGGAACGCCTTCCCTCGCGCAGCGGAAGCGTTTAGCCTCAGGAATCGGACTTGAAAAATTTTTCTGCTCTTCCCTTGCTATGGCCGAATGTTACCAGTGATATTGCTGAAGTTTTGGAAAAAAATTCAGCCCCGGAATAGTCCCAAAATAGTCCCCGAACTACCCTTGAACTGCAGTGCAAAAATTGGACTGTTTTGGACACGTTATGGGCGCGTATGCTACCCAACTCTAGGTCTGATTCAGATCTGATTTTTCTCCCAAAATAATCCTAATACAGGCCTTAAGATATCATAAAGTGTTTCCCAAAATCTCGAATGAAAATCAAACAAAACGGAGCTCCCTGAACCTCCATGTTCTTGTGCAATTTAGGGTTCCTCAGGGAGTGGGGCCGCCAACTGCAGGGGTGGTTTGGGGATTATTTTCAATGTCACGAGGTCTTCCGAACTATGTCTCGACACTAACGGAGGGTAGTGTGGACTACACTCACAAGAAATCTCTAAACGGTTTAGAGAACGATCACACACACCGAAGAGAGATCTCAACGTTTGAGAGCTCGGAGAATGAGATGGAGGCTAGGGTTTTTTCCAATGGTTGTGTATAAAATTAAATCATAATTTTCTTTTATACTTATGGTTAATTTGTTTCATAAAACAAATCAACCACTAGTCTCCCAATAGGTGTAGAATTCGTCCAAGGCTAGGGATTATGAATCCTTGTTTTATTTTGCTTCCAAAATAAACAAATCCTACTCCCTATAGTACTCCAAATTTTCGGCCAAGGGGGATATTATTTTGGATTTGATTTTGTTTCCAAAACAAACAAATCCTATCCCAAAATAAGTCAAAAATTCGGCCAAGGTAGGGTTTTAATCAGGATTTGATTTTGTTTCCAAAACAAACAAATCCTATTCCTTATCCAATAAGGAATCCTACCTTGGTAATAATTCTTAGCAATCATATCTTATATAATTTAATATTCTAATTTAATAATTATCAAATATAATTATTAATACTTTATATTAACTTTTAACATAAAGTCTCATGTGTGATATAATTAATATTATTAATCACATTAATAATATTGCTTTTGTGAGTATATAATTGGACCATCCAATTATCTTAGCTCTGCTAAAGTAAATCGAGCTAGCACGGGGACCAAGTGGACCTACGGTTCTGAGCTCCAATAATCTCGAATTATTAATTAAGCTCTTAATTAAATATTCTGAATTATTAACTTTGGGTTATTCCATTAAAAACCCGAAGTTACACTCTCGTCACCGTAGATGAAATATAAGGCCGATCAAAGTCGGTGTCCACCGATATAGTCATTGCATATAAATTGATCCTTCACGAATATCTCTTAATTAGAGCCGAGTCATAATGTCCGTTATACCCTTCTAATTATTTTATCTTAAGTACCATTGATTCTCTAATGAACAATTTATTCATAATGGTTATGAATATTAATCTTTCCATTCGTAATAGAAAGACTTGAGCGCTCTAATCGTTAAAGTACCGAATCAATCCTTAAGAGAGAGATTCATCTACTTCTCGTAAGAAGGAGTGAATTCCATGTCTATGTAAAACGTTCCCAGCTACATAACAGACTATGCCCCCAAAATACGTAGTTATTGGTTGGGTTTGCTACACCAACCTCACCTTTGTAAATCAAAGGACATATCCCGCCATGAAGGAGTTCGTAGTACACTCAGGACTAAGACCAATCCATATATAACCATCAAGTAGATTGAAATGACTTTCTTTGTTTAACGGATATTATAAGAATGTCATTTCTATCTGGGTCCAGTCCTATATGATCACATTATACAAGATACCTCCATTCTCATGTCTCTACATGGACGATCCGGATTAATCCTCCATCCAAATATAGAATGGATCACAGCTATAGATAAACCACAAACAAAGCACCAGTTTGTTTGCTCTCTATGGACTATTTAAGATTACTAACTTCAGACTTGTATCCTCTGGTGCATGACACTCATGTACCAAGTCTTGAAGGTATATAAGTAATCTATGGTATTTATGATGATATATAATATGCGAAAATTAAAACAAACAATTTGAAAAATGAATAATGCATCATTTTATTTCTATGCAATAGAAACCATTTACATCACATATAGCTCTAGGGCATACATCCCAACAATCTCCCACTTGCACTAGAGCAAATGAGGACATGTCTCGTAAACCTAGGACCATCTAGGTGACCATCAAACACTTTAGCCGGCAAGGTCTTAGTAAGCGGATCAGCAAGGTTCTCTGCGGACGCAATCTTTGTGACGGTAACGTGCCTCTCTGAACTATCTCCCTGATGAGATGATATTCTTTCTATATGCTTTCCCTGTTGGACAGTTATGACCCATAGCGTCACTATTTGTAAAAGACATTGTGTTTTTGTACAAAATTAACTATGTAGTAATGAAATTGCCTTTTACCGTTTAGTAATTTATTACGTTCATATTCAAATGGTAAAAGTCCATATGATTAGTTCCGGATTGAGATGATATGAGACAGTATCAATCCGTAAGGTTTAATCATTAAATGTCCATAGTCGTAGTATTATCGAGACTGGACATCGATAATACGGAATAGACTAGTATTGCACTTGTGTCGTTGTGAGGGCATAATGGCATAATTCTCATATATTTAAGTATTAGATACTTAAGCAAGTGCGATAGGAGGTTGTGTTTTACCGATGGTACGGAAAACAGCTTCGCTCTGGACAGACCCCGCGAAATCCCATTGGTAGTATGTATATGTGTCTATGGGAGTCCGCATAAGGGTGGGTGTATTTGGTCTTAACCTGAGACTTGCATCGCTAGTACTTGTGACAATCGATAAACTTTGGTCTAGGTCGTCCGAGGCTTTAACAGGTTCTGTGTATGCCTCTGCTGGGTTTATTGAGAATCGTAGTGTATTGGGTGTGATGTCGAGATGGAAGTATCACTCCAGATATATGGAGATGATGATCGCGCAGGGATACAGAACTTGTTCTCTATAAAGGTTGCAACCTTCGGGATAATATGACAAGGTCAGGATTATCCGATTCAAAGAGACTAGTTGCTTGATATTCGATATGTACTTCGTACGGGGCAGACACTATTCCAGCCCCAGGCCTTGCACGTGATCATCCGATACTGGATCGCAATACACAATACTATGTATGCTACGCCTGACATAGATCCTTTTATTCCTGTAAGGATAATTCCGGAAAATTGGGTAGGCATGGCGCTTTGCTAGAAGCCAACCTTGTCTTATAAATCGGTAAAACGTAGTACTTGGTACGTACGTGATCGGATAGTTCGACGACCGTATTTACTGCCAACATATCTGGGGATCTCATGGGTCGCTTCCCAATGATTCACCGATGACGTATGTCTCGCGCTTAATTAATCTGGGATTAATTAGATGAGAGAGAAAATTAATCTGGGATTAATTACGGAGATATTTTATCTAGGATAAAATATCGTTAAAAGAGAGAGAACTATTGATTTTGAATTAATCGGGTAAATTAATATATTCGATATATTAAACGAAATTAGATTTCGACGCGAAATTAAAATTAGATTTTAATTCGGGCGAATGAATTGATTTAGAATTAATTCGTTAGCGATGTGAATAGTTATTTCACTAGGCGTAATCATTTAATTACGACGCGAAGGAATAATTCGCTAATTAGGAATTAGCGAACCCGAGCCCGAGTGTGATTGCGAGCGCATTCGCATTTCGAATTCGAGTGCGGAACGTAAGTCACATCAAGCGTCAAATCATTAGTCGCATCAAGAGTCAAATCGCTAGTCAATTCAAGCGTCAAATCACTTGTCACTTTGAGTGATGTGACTTGACAACTTGATTGATTTGATATGACTTGATGGGCTTTGATGGTTGAGTGTGGAACACTTAAAATATTCAAATCTAATTCAATTTGACTTTTTAGAAAAAGAAAATAAATGGTAAATCATATTTTTATTTTTGGAAAATATATAAACTAATGATTTACACATTTTGTAATTAAAAAAAAAAACACAAAACGCTCTCTCTCTTTCCTTCATCTTCTCTCACGCCCAAACCCTCATTTTGCTCACTGTTTGCTTCAAAAACGTGAGCAGTAAGTGGTCTTTGGAATTGATTTTGTGGCAAAATCAAGAAGAGCTAGCACTCCGATACACATGCAAAGGTGATAGGGAACTTTACCCATAAGCCAGGAACCGTTTGATTCAAGCTTGGAGCTCAAAATCATCAACCAAAACTAAATCTTTGGACAATGGACTGCTACTTTGGGCGCCACTTTGGAGGAACAAAATCAATTTGTTTTGTTGCCGTATCGTCTCAACTAATCGATGTGAGTATTCCGCTATCTCCGTTGATGTATTCAAAATTATTTTCATGCTTATATTGATCTTTGGGACCCTTATAGAAACCAACAATGGCATCAGAGCCTAGGTTTGAGCATGAAAATTTTAGGGCTTAAAATTGGGTAAACTTGTGTTGGGCATGATTTGAATGAATTGAGTGTTTGAGTATGCTTAAACATGTTTAAATGAAGGTTGATTGGATCAATTTCATGAAAATGGTTTGGAACAAAATTTCCCCAAAATACATGCCTTGGCCGAATGTGTATAGCCCTAATTGGTCTTGGAAATTTTGATTTTTAGACATTGGATGTGTTGGAAATCATTCGGGATGTGGATTTAATGTCGATTGAATAATTAATTGGATTAAATTTGAATCGGACAAAATACACCTCCCTTGGCCGAGACTTGATGAAGCATGAATTGGTTTGTTTTTTGTCAAAGTATGTTGGACATGTGATGATAATGATTAACATGATTAATTGGACAAAGTTGATGTTTTGGAAATATTGATTTGGGTAATTAATCACAATATACACTTTAGTTTGATTAAATATGAAATTGGATTTTATGAATTTAATTAATTGGGCCTTAAATTGGATTTGGGCTTTTAAAGTTGTTATTGGGCTTATTGGGCTTTGTTTTACAAAGTATGGTTTAGGCAAATTGGATTGGATCCAATTGGGCCCAAAACCGCATCCATAAAGCCCAAATACGACTTAATGAACCTTTAAAGTTTAATTGGGCCTAAATTGATTTCTGGGCTTATGGGGTAACTCCTTGATTGGGCTTTGGTTGTCAAAGCCCATGCCTTAAAGAAATTAATTAAAGCCCATTGGACTTGAATTAAATTTGACGTTGGACGTTAATCGGGCTTTGAGACCCGTGACGATTAAATTTGGAATTTAAGTCGTAAAAGGTTTATTAATAAAGTGTAATATTTTATTTGGAATAAAATAATGAATTAGTATTAAATACATATTAAATTGGATTTAATGTTGTAGTTTAATTTAGTTCGTGAATTCGTACCTTGGGTACTTATTCGCAAAACGAGTTTGACTCGATCAAAATCAAATCGTTGTTTGAACATTGGATGATCACTTATTATCAGATTAATTAATTGATTAGATTGATTGATAACATGCTTGAGTGAATACATGGTTGTGATGAATGAATAATGCATATCGGATGGATATTAGTCGGGTGGGTAATTTGGAAATTATTGTAATAAATTTGATTTATTAAATTGGACCTGCGTGTCCAGCCTTATCACCTCCATATTCTTTGTATTCTCTTCTCACCTATTCCCCTCAATGTAAATGAGGTTTATTAGAGTGTAGTGTAGTGTAACGGGTAGAAGTAATACAAGTGCTAGCTTGAGAGAGAGAGAGAAATGGAGAGATTTGATCTAGGATCAATGTGTTAAATATCCATCCGACATCATTATTATTTATTTTCATACTCGCTTTATTATGTGTTTAGAATGCATGCTTAAGGGTGTATGATGATGAGACCTAACAAAGATAATTAATTGGTTGCCAATTACGCGAAAAACCCTCAAATAAATATTAAGCGATTTTTCCTTCCGTTGAGTGATTCTTACTCAAGATCCAAAATTGGCATTGGTTTGTTGGCCAAAGTCAAGGCCTTTGTCAATTGCGGATGTGTTTGAATCATGAGAGTTTTGTAGCATATCGGTGTCTTGTCCAAGTTGTGATTTGTTGGCCAAAGTCAAGATCACTTCTTGTCCAAAGACATTGATTATGAAACTTTCCATGTCAATGGGTCACGCTTAACTGGAATCATTAAGCTTGTTGTGCCAAAGCCAAGGCTTAGTTGATTCAGAGGAAAAAGGTTATGAAAATACATTGGATGTATTGACATGTATATTTTATATATGTTTCAGACTTGGACGTCCACCTACCAGATCTAGGAATTGGATAAGATCCAATTGATCTTCGAGATCTACCTAGTTAAATATCATACAGCTTGTTGGCCAAAGTCAAAGTTGTGCGTTATTTAACGGGATCCTAGCCCACTAGGAAACTGGGTTTCCCGAGTACTCGACAGAGGGTTAGAAGCTCGCCGAAAAATAGTGGGAGGCTAGTATTGAATTTGCAATTTCATTCAGATACTTAGCTTTACGCGCTTTCAAATTATTTCGTCAAAATTTATATTATTAGTTGGACTAATATAATATTATTTTTCTTGTAACAGTTAGACTGTACCCAAAATATCGTTGATTAGATAGTTGGACTATCGTAGTCAGGATGACTGGAAAGGGAAATGTCCGCGACATAATCATGGGAGAGAATGTCTTTAAGGGCACAAACTTTGCAGATTGGGAGATGAACCTAAGGATAGTCCTTGGGGCTGAGAGGTTGTTGTATACCATAAATACACCTCTTAGGCCTAAGCCCACACCTGATCAAACACTTGAGCTGGAGCTTTGGAATACTCACAGCGATGATTGTGATACTGCTCAGTCCATTATGCTTGCTTCAATGACTCAGCATTTCCGCTGCCAAAATAGGGACTTGGATCCTTATAACATGATGGCGAGATTGCAAGATCTGCATCGCTCTAACAAGAGGATGCAGAGGTATGAGTTAGTTAAGAAGCTCTTTCGCGCACGCATGTCAGAAGGCATGTCTGTTGAGTCCCATGTGGCGCAGATGATTGCTGACATCGATGAGCTAGCTACTATGGGGATAGTCTTTGAGGCAGAGATTACTATAGACATGGTCTTGCAATCTCTCCCCGATTCCTGGAGACAGTTCATCATAAACTATAATTTGATGAACACTGACGATACTCTCGGAGAGTTATTGTCTACTCTCAAGGAAGCTGAGAAGGAGCTTCTCAAAGGAAACAAGCGCGAGGCGCACTTTGCTTCGACATCTCAGAAACCGAGGGCTGGGCCCAAGGCAACTGGAGGTGTGAAGAAGAAGAAGCATAAAGGAAAGGCAAGGCCAAATCGTCAAAGGCTTCTGGGAAGCCAAAGGACAAATCTCAGGATGTTTGCCTCCATTGCGGCAAGCGGGGTCACTGGAAGCGTGACTACCGCGAGTACAAGGCACTCCAGAAGGAGACAAAGGGGGAAGGCACCGCGCCTCATGTATGTTTGTTATTGAAATAAACATGACTACTTCTAGTTTTAAAAATTGGATTTTTGATTCTGGTTGTGGTACTCATATATGTACTGATGTGCAGGATCTGCGGATTAGCAGGAAACTGGCTTCAGGGGAGATTGATCTGCGTGTTGGAAACGGGACACCTGTTGCTGTTTTGGCCGTGGGCACTTTTGTTTTGGAACTGCCCTCGGGGCATGTACTTGAACTTAATGACTGTTATTATGTACCTAGTTTGACTAGGAATATTATTTCTGTATCTATGTTAACCCAATGTGGGTATACTTTTGTATTTCGAAACACTGGGTGTTACTTATATAAAAATGATGTAGAAATTTGCACTGCTGTTGCAAATAATGGTCTTTATATTTTGAATATAAATTTATCTCCAACATATAATATAACAAACAAAAGGCTCAAAATGAGTAACAAAGATGAAACTTACATGTGGCACTGTCGTCTGGGACACATAAACAAGACTCGCATATCCACACTTTCGAAGTGTGGGTACTTGGACGGATTTGATCCAAATTCATATGACGTCTGCGAATCTTGCTTATTAGGCAAAATGCCTAAATCACCTTTTAGCGGTAAAGGTAAAGTGAACGTGCCACCGAACTGTTAGCCCTCGTTCATAGTGACGTATGTGGGCCATGTCTAGCCAGGCTAGAGGTGGATATGAATACTTCGTAACCTTTACGGATGATGCATCACGTTATGGTTATGTGTATCTTATGAGACACAAGTCGGAAACTTTTGAGAAATTCAAAGAGTTTCGACACGAAGTTGAAAAACAAACAAGGCAAGAGTATAAAGACATTACGGTCGGACCGTGGTGGCGAATACTTAAGCAACGAGTTTCTAGATTACTTGAAAGAATATGGTATTCTTTCACAGTGGACTCCTCTTGGAACACCGCAATTAAACTGTGTGTCCGAACGGAGAAACCGAACTTTGTTGGACATGGCTAGGTCTATGATGAGTCGCACCGAGCTACCTATTTCCTTTTGGGGACATGCATTAAACATTGCAATTCTTATTTTGAATAAGGTTCCGTCAAAGTCTGTTCAACAGACACCATATGAGATATGGACAGGAAAGAAACCGGGTTTCTCATTCCTGAAGATTTGGGGATGCTGGGCATACGTCAAACGTTTGGAAGGTACCAAACTTGAACCTAAATCGGATAAATGCCTATTCATAGGATATCCTAGGGAAACCAAAGGATATTACTTCTATAACCCACGAGAGAACAAAGTATTTGTTGCTCTACATGCGGTTTTCCTTGAGAGGGAATTCCTAAATGCAGTGGTAAGTGGGAGGAAAGTAGAACTCGATGAAAATCTGAGTGATACTGTTCCTGGCATTGAATCCTCAACGGAACATGAACAGTCCATCTGGGATGAGACTGTACCGCCATATTCTTTTACACAAGGACCGCGTAGGTCGGAGAGAGTTAGGAAACAACCTGAGAGGTATGAGTTTCTGATCTCACCTCATGTAGATATTAATCTTATTGAGGATAACGAACCGGCCACGTATGATGAAGCGATAAAAGATATCGATTCCGCTTTATGGCAAGAAGCCATGAAGTCCGAAATGGATTCCATGTACACCAACCAAGTTTGGACACAGGTTAATGCACCAGAAGGCGTAAAGCCTATTGGATGCAAATGGGTCTTCAAGAGGAAGACCGACATGGATGGCAACGTACAAACGTACAAAGCTAGGCTTGTAGCGAAGGGGTATCGTCAACGATATGGTGTCGATTACGACGAAACTTTCTCACCCGTTGCCATGATTAAATCTATTAGGATAATGCTTGCTATAGCTGCATATTTCGATTACGAGATATGGCAGATGGACGTTAAAATTGCTTTCCTTAACGGAAACCTTTTGGAGGATGTTTATATGCAACAGCCTGACGGTTTTATCGTGCCTAGACTTACAAACAAGGTTTGTAAGTTAAATCGGTCTATTTATGAACTGAAGCATGCATCGCGGTCTTGGAACCAATGTTTTGATGAAATCATAAAAGAATATGATTTTATTCAAAACGAAGATTATCATTGTGTATACAAGAAGGTTAGTGGGAGTGCACTGACTTTTATTGTCCTTTATGTTGACGATGTATTGCTAATAGGCAATGACATTCGCATATTAACGTCGGTGAAGGCTTGGCTTTCATTGAAATTCTCCATGAAAGATCTGGGAGAAGCAGCCTTTATTTTGGGAATAAAGATCTACCGGGATAGATCTAGAAAACTGCTTGGACTCTCTCAGAGCACGTACATTGATAAAGTGTTGAAGAGATTCAACATGGATCAGTCCAAAAGGGGACTGTTGCCAATGTCACATGTTGTCTATCTATCTAAGGACATGTGTCCTAAAACTCAAGATGAGAGAGACAACATGAATCGGATACCGTTCGCCTCGGCAGTCGGATCGATCATGTATGCCATGATATGTACGCGACCTGATGTTTCCTATGCTTTGAGCATGTGTAGTCGCTATCAGGCCGATCCAGGTGAAGGTCACTGGATTGCGGTTAAGAATATCCTTAAGTATCTTAGACGAACTAAGGATCTTTTCTTAATCTATGGAGATGGAGAACTTGAGGTATCTGGGTATACCGATGCAAGTTTCCAAACCGACAAAGACGACTGTAAGTCGCAATCATGGTACATTTTTTGTTTGAATAACGGAGCAGTGAGCTGGAAATCTTCCAAGCAAGAGACTGTTGCCGATTCAACAATAGAAGCGGAGTACATTGCTGCAGCTGAAGCAGCAAAGGAAGCAGTTTGGATTCGGAAATTACTAATTGGATTGGGAGTAGTTCCGTTAGCAGCTGAGCCCGTTCCATTATATTGTGACAGTAACAGGGCTATTGCACAGGCTAAGGAACCGCGGTCTCATCAACGGTCCAAACATGTTCTTCGACGTTTCCATCTGATATGTGAGATCATACATCGTGGCGATGTGAAGATCTAGAAGATCGCATCAGATGACAACATGGCAGATCCGCTGACGAAAGTAATTCCTCAGCCAAAGTTTGAGCGACATGTACATAGTTCAGGTATTAGATGTTTGAGTGACTGGCTATAGGCCAAGTGGAGATTGTTGGACAGTTATGACCCATAGCGTCACTATTGTAAAAGACATGGTTTTTGTACAAATTAACTATGTATTAATGAATTGCCTTTTACCGTTTAGTAATTTATTACTTTCATATTCAAATGGTAAAAGTCCATATGATTAGTTCCGGATTGAGATGATATGAGACAGTATCAATCCATAAAGGTTTTAATCATTAAATGTCATTAGTCGTAGTATTATCGAGACTGGACATCGATAAGGCAGAAGAATAGACTAGTATTGCACTTGTGTCGTTGTGAGGGCATAACGACATAGTTCTTATATGTTTAGGTATTGGATACTTATGCAAGTGCGATAGGAGGTTGTGTTTTACCGATGGTACGGAAAACAGCTTCGCTCTGGACAGACCCCATGGAATCCCATTGGTAGTATGTATATGTGTCTATGGGAGTCCGCATCAGGGTTTGTGTATTTGGTCTTAACCTGAGACTTGCATCGCTAGAACTTGCGACAATCGATAAACTTTGGTTTAGGTCGTCCGGGGCTTTAACAGGTTCTGTGTACGCCTGTGCTGGGTTATTGAGAATCGTAGTGTATTGGGTGTGATGTCGAGATGGAAGTATCACTCCAGATATATGGAGATGATGATCGCGCAGGGATACAGAAATGTTCTCTATAAAGGTTGCAACCGTCGGGATAATATGACAAGGTCAGATTATCCGATTCAAAGAGACTAGTTGCTTGAAATCTGATATGTGCTTCGCACGGGGCACATACACTATTCCAGCCCCAGGCCTTGCACGTGATCATCCGATACTGGATCGCAATACACAATACTATGTATGCTACGCCTGACATAGATCCTTTTATTTCTGTAAGGATATTTCCGAAAAATTGGGTAGGCATGACGCTTTGCTAGAAGCCAACCTGTCTTGTAAATCGGTAAAACGTAGTACTTGGTACGTACGTGTTCGGATAGTTCGGCGACCGTATTTACTACCAACATATCCGGGGATCTCATGGGTCGCTTAGCAATGATTCACTGATGACGTATATCTCGCGCTTAATTAATATGGGATTAATTAGATGAGAGAGAAAATTAATCTGGGATTAATAACATAGATATTTTATCTAGGATAAAATATCGTTAAAAGAGAGAGAACGATTGATTTAGAATTAATCGGATAAATTACTATATTCGATATATTATACGGAAATAGATTTCGACACTGAATTAAAATTAGATTTTAATTCGGGCGAACAAATTGATTTAGAATTAATTCGTTAGCGATGTGAATAGTGATTTCGCTAGGCGTAATCATTTAATTACGACGCGACGGAATAATTCGCTAATTAGGAATTAGCGAACCCGAGCCCGAGTGTGATTGCGAGCGCATTCACATTTCGAATTCGAGTGCGGCACGCAAGTCACATAAAGCGTCAAATCATTAGTCACATCAAGAGTCAAATCGCTAGTCAATTCAAGTGTCAAATCACTTGTCACTTTGAGTGATGTGACTTGACAACTTGATTGATTTGATATGACTTGATGGACTTTGATGGTTGAGTGTGGAACACTCAAAGTATTCATATCTAATTCAATTTGACTTTTTGGAAAAGCAAATAAATGGTAAATCATATATTATTTATGGAAAATATATAAACTAATGATTTACACATTTGTAATTAAAAAAAAAACAAAAAACACTCTCTCTTTCCTTCATCTTCTCTCACGCCCAAACCCACATTTTGCTCACTGCCTTGCTTCAAAAAACGTGAGCAGTAAATGGTATTTGGAATTGATTTTGTGGCAAATCAAGAAGAGCTAGCACTCCGATACAATGCGAAGGTGATAGGGAACTTACCCATAACGGGAAACCGTTTGATTCAAGCTTGGAGCTCAAAATCATCAACAAAACTGAAATCTTTGGACAGTGGACTGCTACTTTGGGTGCCACTTTGGAGGAACAAAATCAATTTGTTTTGTTGCTGTATCGTCTCAACTAATTGATGTGAGTATTCTGCTATCTCGTTGATGTATTCAAAATTATTTTCATGCTTATATTGATCTTGGGACCCTTATAGAAACCAACATTCCCCTCTTTTGGCTTCTTGGTTCTTTGGAGTTTGCCACTGCTCCACTATTATCGCAATACATGGTGAGTGGTTTATCCATATCTGGAACAACTTCTAGATCTCCCAAGAATTTACGGAGCCAGACTGCTTCTTTAGCTGCTTCACAAGCCGCTACATATTCAGCCTCCATGGTGGAGTCAGCAATGCAAGATTGCTTTATACCCCACCAAACAATAGCCCCACCACCTAGGGTGAACACTGATCTAGATGTGGATTTCCTAGAATCGACATCTGTTAGAAAATCAGAATCTGTATATCCTTTTAGGATCATATCCTCACCAGAATATACCAGCATATAATCTCTCGTTCTCTTAAGGTATTTGAGAATGTGTTTCACAGCCACCTAGTGATTCAATCCCGGATTTGACTGAAACCTACTGACTACTCCCACTGCAAAACAGATGTCCGGTCTCGTGCATAACATGGCATATATGAGACTACCAACTGCTGAGGCGTATGGGATATGTCTCATTTCCTCAACGCTTTGAGGTGTCTTAGGAGACTGTTCCTTCGACAAATGAATTCCATGCCGATAAGGCAGATTGCCTTTCTTGGAATTCTGCATCCCAAATCACAAAAGAATCTTGTCGATGTAGGGTGCCTGAGACATAGCTAACAGTCGCTTCTTGCGATCTCGAAGTATCTGGATCCCAAGAACATAACTTGCATTTCCCAAATCTTTCATTTGGAATTGCTCAGCTAGCCAGTTTTTAATGTCTGATAATATCCTTATATCATTCCCAATGAGTAAGATGTCATCAACGTACAAAACAAGGAAAACCACCTTCCCGTCAATGATGCGCTTGTATACAAAAGGCTCATCAATATTCTGCTCAAAATTATAGGACTTGATCGTTGTATCAAATCTTATGTTCCAAGATCGGGATGCCTGCTTGAGTCCATAAATGGACTTCTGCAGTTTGCAAACCTTTTGCTCATGACCTTGGGCTATGAACCCTTCTGGTTATATCATATAGATACTTTCATCAATATTTCCATTCAAGAATGCAGTCTTGACGTCCATTTGCCAAATTTCACAATCATAATATGCGGCTATGGATAGAATAATGCGGATGGATTTTAGCATGGCTACTGGCGAGAAAGTTTCCTCATAGTCAACTCCATCTTTCTGGGTATAACCCTTGGCCACTAGTCTAGCTTTGAAGGTATGTACCTTCCCATCTGATCCCCTCTTCCTCTTGTAGATCCACTTGCAACCTATGGGTTTTTACTCCATCAGGTTGGTCTACAAGTTCCCAGACATGAGTTGGAGTACATGGACTCCATCTCTAGGTTCATGGCTTTGAGTCATTCCTCTTTGTCAGGATCATCCATTGCACTATTATAGGTCAATGGATCATCTACACCAACACTGGAGGCGACAACTTGTGCCTCTCCAACTCCTAGATAACGATCAGGTTGTCGTACAACCCTCTCACTACGTTTAGGCGGTAGATCATTCTGACTGGGAATTATCTGACCATCAGATGTCGAAGGTGCTATGTATTTGTCAACTTTTGTTGACGATGGTGCGCTGGTTGAACCAGTAAGTAACTCCTCGAGTAACATTTTACTCCGAGGTTTGAACTCTCTCATATAGTCCTGCTCTAGAAACGTAGCATTTATCGATACAAATACTTTGTTGTCATCAGGACTGTAGAAGAATCCACCTCTAGTCTCCTTCGGGTAGCCTACAAATAGGCACACTTGAGAACGTGGTTCCAATTTTATTGTCTTATTCTTCAGCACATGTGCTGGACACCCCCATATGCGGAAATGTCGTAAACTAGCTTTACGACCATTCCACAACTCTAAGGGAGTCTTAGGAATAGACTTTGATGGAACTACATTGAGGATATACACTGCGGTTTACAGTGCGTAACCCCAGAATGAACTAGGTAGTGAGCTATAACTAAACATTGATCTCATCATGTCTAGTAGGGTTCGATTTCTCCTTTCCGCAACACCATTTTATTGTGGTGTTCCAGGTGCTGTGAGCTGGGATACTATCCCATGCTCAACTAAGAATTCCTCAAAGTCTCTGTCGAGGTATTCTCCTCCACGATCCGATTGTAGAGTTTTGATTGTCTCACCTAATTGGTTCTCAACCTCAGCTCGATACTCTTTGAACTTTTCAAAGGTATCTGATTTGTGATGCATTAGGTAGACATACCCATATCTTGAATAATCGTCAATGACTGTGACGAAGTATTCATAACCACCTCGGGCTTTCACATTCATCGGTCCGCAAACGTCCGAATGTATTAGCTCTAGTGGTTGGCTGGCTCTTATTCATTTTTCTGTAAAAGGTCTCTTGGTTATTTTTCTTCTAAACAGGATTCACAACCTGGTAAAGTCCCGAGCTTTAACTGGTTTAAGGCTCCATTCTTTATCAATCTATTTATTCGGTCAAGGTTGATGTGACCAAGTCTAAGATGCCATAGATATGTATCATCGTGAGAAATCTTTTGCCGTTTCATTTTTGGTTTTTCAACCTTAAACATTTCAGTGTTGAGTAGTGACTTATGCGTTAACGGTCTTAACATATACAAGTTATTCTCTGAGTTTCCTGTGCATATAGTTAATCCATTTCTACTAATAATAACTGAATTGCTATTAAAAGAAATAGAATAACCATCATCCATAAGTCTAGAAACAGAAATCAGATTCCTGCTTAAACCAGGAATGAATAACACATCGTTCAAATTTAAATAACTATTATTAATAAAACTTAAACTAGAAACTCCCACTGCTCTTGCTGAAACGACATCCCCTGTCCCGACCCTCATGGTGTAAGCGCCTTCAGCAAGTCCCTCCATGAATCAAGTAGCTGTAAAGAAGAACAAACATGGTTAGTGGCGCCAGAATCAATAATCCAAGCGGATTTATCATCTTCCACTAATAGAGATTCAATAACAAGTAAATCATATTTACCTGTTTCCTTCTTCTCCTTCAGCTCAGCAAGGTATATAGGACAGTTCCTTTTCCAATGCCCACTCTTGTTGCAGTGGAAACATTTTCCTTTGGGCTCGGAATCCTTGGAGCCTTTCTTGTTCTTCTTTTTAGTGGCTTTGCCTTTAGCCTTTCCAGTGCCTTTCTTCTTATTCTTTACAGATTTGGAAGATACAACAACATTTGCCTCTGCACTGGATTTACGAGGATCCACCAGCATGGACTCGTAATGGGTGAGCTCATTGAGCAGTTGGGTCAAAGTAAAAGTCAACTTGTTCATAACATAGTTGCTTTTAAACTACAGGAAACTCTTCGGAAGAGTTTCCATGATCATGGTCACCTGGCTACGCTCGTCAATACGAGCTCCATGGGTTTCAGCAGTGTTGAGATATATCATCATCCTCAAGAGATGCTCTCGGACTGATGTCCATTCCTTCATCCTAGCAGTCATCGCTGAGACCATGGCCTCATGGCGTTGACGCTCCGAAGGCTGCCCAAACATGCCCTGCAATGACTCCATCATCTGAGATGCTAGAGCCATAGGTTCGTGCTTTGCAACAAGAACCTCAGACATCCCTGCTAGTAAGTAGCAGCGGGCTTTCTCATTTGCTGCGACCCATTTCTGATAGGTATCGCGCACAGCTTGGCCATCATTTCTGGCTGGCTCGGGAGGACGCTCCTCCGTCAAGACAAACTTAAGGTCTTCACAGACCAGGATAGCGTTCATGTTACTTTTCCACTTAATATAGTTTTCCCCGGTTAATTTGTCATTTGAGAGTATGGAAATAATTAGAGAAACCATGGCTGAAAATAAAATAAACATGCATTCAACATTCATTCATCGCATATTAAAATCATCAAAGAATTTTGGCATAAAATTAAACATGATGCATGAACCATGAGTAATGAATAAGAAACCTAAAAGAATTACTGTGCCATGGAGATCTATCATCCCACAAGTAAGTGCCGCCATAGGGTAGGTCAAGTACTCGCATGATAGATTGAGACAATCTCAGCTGTCTGATATATACTGGAATGACTCTTATTCCTATATTAAACAGCTACCATTTTATTTGATCAAGGAATTTCATTAACAGTTAATTATTCATTTGTGAGTGTAACCCACCGTTTCGGGCTTCTTTGACTTAACAAGTGAAGTGCCGCCGTAGGGTAGGTCAGTTCACAAGATACATCTATAATCCATATCCTTTCGGAACCCAAACTTGATATTGACCCAAAATCGACACCATCCGCAGGGGGACGAAAACAAAGCCGTCTCGAGGCGACTTTTGAATCTCACGTTTTTGGACTAACAACGGAGATCGCAGGATGTACTGTCGTATATCCCTCTCCCACTCACTATTTTAAACATAAGGTTTCTATCTAAAATATCTAATATTTTATCCTAACTAGTGTGTATAAACTTATGGCGGCTAAAGTATAATTTACTTACACTAGTTTGTCACAAGCGAGCTAATCAATTTTAACCATTAAAATTGTGTCACTAAAAACTATTAGTCTCTACTAATAATTATACTCTATTAAACTATTAATTTGAGTGTCATAAGTGAGCTACAATATTTTAACTCTTAAAATACTAAGCACTTAAAGGTCTAAAACCATAGAATTCTAAATGGTCAAAATTTTAATTAAACATTTTAATGAATATTAGTGCGTCATAAACTCCAATGGTACGTGGAATTGTATCCCGAGTGCAGACCACATTTCCGTCCATACGGAATCGACTATGGAATTTATATCCGGGTTTCCATCCTATATACCAATGGAATTTATTATGCACCAATTAAGTCCAGTTTATTAGAATTCAAGTTTTAGACACTTAATCTCATTAATCTAATTAATGAATTCAATGCATATCATATTCTATTTAAACCTTTTAAATTTACATAAAATCATAATTCTATGTCTTTAATGATAATGCATGTATGACATGTTATGGCAAGTAAAATGCACGAGTGGGCACCCTTGGCTATATGACATGTTATTCAAACAATTCGAAATAAACATACATATACAAAAAGATTATTTTGCATTGACCGGGCTCTTATTTTTCTATACTAATCTAATTAGTACATAAGATCTACCAAGGCATTCATTGGCCTTCAAATCCCGCTCCAAAGTGGTATTGGCTCATTTCGAGGCTTCGATGCTCCATATTACAAAGAATTGATTTTTTTTAAATTGAAAATAAAATTACAATGAATATAAACAATGGCCTTATGGCCTTACAACCCATAAACAAAATCACCTATAAAAATAAGAGCCATAAAAAATTACGACCAATGCAAAATCCATTCATCACATGAAATATTAAAACCATTCATCACATGAACTTAAACAATGTGCCCACTCATCTAAACATGCATATCATATTTATAACTCATATAAATATATTAAAACAGTAACTTTAAATAAAAAATTTAAGGGTTAAGAGCACTTTTCAACCTCGCTCTTGATGCCAATTGTAGGGAATGCCTTCCCTCGCGCAGCGGAAGCGTTTAGGCTCAGGAATCGGACTTGAAAATTTTTTCTGCTCTTCCCTTGCTATGGCCGAATGTTACCAGTGATATTTCTGAAGTTTTGGACAAAATGTCAGCCCCAGAATAGTCCCGAAACAGTCCCCGAACAGCTCTTGAACTGCAGTGCAAAAACTGGACTGTTTTGGACACATTATGGGCGCGTATGTTACCCAACTCTAGGTCTGATTTGGGCCACTTGCAGGTCTGTTTCAGATCTGATTTTTCTCCCAAAAATAATCATAATACAGGCCTTAAGATATCCTAAAGTGTTTCCCAAAATCCCGAATGAAAATCAAACAAAACGGAGCTCTCTGAACCTCCCTGTTCTTGCGCAATTTAGGGTTCCTCAGGGAGTGGGGCCGCCAACTGCAGGGGTGGTTTGGGGATGATTTTCAATGTCACGAGGTCTTCCGAACTATGTCTCGACACTAACGGAGGGTAGTGTGGACTACACTCACAAGAAATCTCTAAACGGTTTAGAGAACGATCACACACACCGAAGAGAGATCTCAACGTTTGAGAGCTCGGAGAAGGAGATGGAGGCTAGGTTTTTTCCAATGGTTGTGTATAAAATTAAATCATAATTTTCTTTTATACTTATGGTTAATTTGTTTCAAAATACAAATCAACCACTAGTCTCCCAATAGGTGTAGAATTCGGCCAAGGCTAGGGATTAGGAATCCTTGTTTTATTTTTCTTCCAAAATAGACAAATCCCACTCCCTATAGTACTCCAATTTTCGGCCAAGGGGGATATTATTATGGATTTGATTTTGTTTCCAAAACAAACATATCCTATCCCAAAATAAGTCAAAAATTCGGCCAAGGTAGGGTTTTAATCAGGATTTGATTTTGTTTCCAAAACAAACAAATCCTATTCCTTATCCAATAAGGAATCCTACCTTGGTAATAATTCTTAGCCTTATTAAAGCATATCTTATATAATTTAATATTCTAATTTAATAATTATCAAATATAATTATTAATACTTTATATTAACTTTTAATATAAAGTCTCATGTGTGATATAATTAATATTATTAATCACATTAATAATATTGCTTTTGTGAGTATATAATTGGACCATCCAATATCTTGGCTCCGCTAAAGTAAATCGAGCTAGCACGGGGACCAAGTGGACCTACGGTTCTGAGCTCCAAAATCTCAAAATATTAATTAAGCTCTTAATTAAATATTCTGAATTATAACTCCGTGTTATTCCACTAAAAACCGAAGTTGCACTCTCGTCACCGTAGAGATGAATATAAGGCCGATCAAAGTCGGTGTCCACCGATATAGTCATTGCATATAAATTGATCCTTCACGAATATCTCGTAATTAGAGCCGGGTCATAATGTCCGTTATACCCTTCTAATTATTTTATCTTAAGTACCATTGATTCTCTAATGAACAATTTATCATAACAGTATGAATATTAATCTTTCCATTCGTAATAGGCAAAAACAAACCCAGCTAACAGTACAATGCCTCCTCATAATGCACCTAAAACGAAAGACTTGAGCGCTCTAATCGTTAAAGTACCGAATCAATCCTTAAGAGAGAATCATCTACTTCTCGCAAGAAGGAGTGAATTCCATGTCTATGTAAAACATTCCCAGCTACATAACCAGACTATGCCTCCAAAATACGTAGTTATTGGTTGGGTTTGCTACACCAACCTCACCTTTGTAAATCAAAGGACATATCCCGCCATGCAGGAGTTCGTAGTACACTCAGGATTAAGACCAATCCCATATGACATCAAGTATATTGAAATGACTTTCTTTGTTTAACGGATATTATAAGAATGTCATTTCTATCTGGGTCCAGTCCTATATGATCACATCATACAAGGTGCCTTCATTCTCATGTCTCTACATGGACGATCCAGATTAAGATCGCCATCCAAATATAGAATGGACCGTAGCTATAGATAAACCACAAACAAAGCACCAGTTTGTTTGCTCTCTATGGACTATTTAAGATTACTAACTTCAGACTTGTATCCTCTGGTGCATGACACTCATGTACCAAGTCTTGAAGGTACATAAGTAATCTATGGTATTTATGAAGATATATAATATGCGAAAATAAAACAAACAATTTGATAAATGAATAATACATCATTTTATTTCTATGTAATAGAAACCGTTTACATCACATGTAGCTCTAGGGCATACATCCCAACAACCCAGAGATGCATCATCACCGTCCAAATAGCGCCACTTGGAGCTGTGTAATAGTTACTGCAACGGGACAACCAGGATGGGCCAAAATAGGGCTCCACATAAGCAAATGCCGCAACATGTTAATATATTATCCAAGATGTGTGCTACAGCTAGGCTTCTATATATACCAATTTAATATTATTACCAATCCAGGTCCAATCCAATTTATATTTATACGACAATGCAGATATATATAAAAATAAAATAATAAAACTCATAATGGTTACGTCATGCCGCCTAGCATGCCATTTCACATTTCCATAAACATCGTCACATTATTTTCATAGGCATAAAATAATGATATAATAATAATAATAATGATCTAAAACAACAATCAAGATGAGTACCGAATCCCTACCTTAACTCAATGCTCCAAATGTAAAATCAATCTCACAACGATACTTATGCATTCAGACTATTCCGTTGGTCTAACAGTTACAAAATCTCACCAGACTCACACGATAAGTTTTACGAGGTACGCAGGTCCCGCTGGCCAGTGACCACCAAATGGTCACCCAAAAGACATCTCGAAATCTGAGATATAAAATGCACCAAATTAAAATTTCGCACATTCTTAATGGAAAATCGGCATGGTTCAGTTTAAAACATTGGCTTCCAACTTAAAATTCACCACCACAAATGCCCATCCGAATCCTACAACAACCACTCATCCACACTTTAAAATCAAACCAACAATCCAAAAATAATAATCAAAAACTCAAAACTCAATAAATCAAGTAATCTAAAATTGGTAAATTAAACGGTAATAAAAATACGAAAAATATAAAAAGATTAGAGTTCGGGATCATTACTGTACGAAAAAGGTAGAACCAACGCATTAGATATTTCGAATACCATCAACTTTCCAACTCATAGTGGTGTTTGGGATTCATGTACTGCCACACGCATCGACTCTAAGAGACCATGTGCCGGTGAACTTCGAAGCCCCTATCACTAGTATGTATGCGTTGTCATCCTGAACCCAATGAAGGTGGTCACGTGACTGTTTGGTCCCTGGTTTTCCGTGAGTTGCCCAAAAATTTCCAAGAACTTCAAGCTCATTCTTTGGAGGGAAACGACCACCTCCGGTGATACCACCACCACCAAAATTCTCCCTGCAACCTACCTATCGTTTCCCAAGCACTCACCGGAAAATGACTAATGGTGGCCGAATCTATTCTTTCTCTCACACGTTTGATGACGAGAGAAAATAAAGAAAGAAAGAAATAAATGGAAATGGGCTAATGTGGGGAAAATAAATCAATATTTACTCCCATTTTACTTAATATTCTGTATAATTTCTCGGGTATTGTTAATATTTTGATATGTTTTATGTTATTTTATAGATAAAAAAAATATCGGGACTTGCTGGAATCAACTCGGGGCTAAAATGGTGAAAAGCGAATGAAAAAAGGGCAAATTGGGAAATTTACAGTTCATATGTCGTGACATGCCTCAATTATTCAGTTGCTGATATGGCTCGCGGTTATCGTAGTATAGCTGGGGTGTCGATTCCTCAGAGAGATGGTTACAATGAAACTGATTCACTCAATCAAGAACGTTTAGCAATAACTAATTTAAAGAAAAGATTAAATGTGATGTAAATTAAAAATTATGAAAGCTTTAAAGATTTTATCAATGGAGAGAAATAGCAAAGCGTCAGGGTCCCCTCTTGTACCTATTACTTCTATTCCGTTATTGATTCGTTTTATTACACAATTGAGGATTTCACATCCCAAACCCACAATTGGAGGATATTCAATTCTACTCAAATTAAAGTTCTAAGGTAATTATTATTTTACTTTCTCTACGTTCAAAACTCACAAGGTTATCGTTACAACTTATCCAACGATGACAATATACCCTCGAGCAATACTGCAGCAAAGGATGAACTCGCAAAACAACCTTAACCAATCTCAACCAATTTTACCAATAACATATAGAAAAAGCATGACAGAATCTATATGTCAAATAATAAAATATAGTTTTCAAATCACAATACTCAAAAGAAAAATGATAAAATAAAATAACAATTATATTAAACGATTAAAATCATCCACGAATCAAATAATAAAATAAGAGAATAAAGTACAAGAGTTCGCCATTAGCTTCGCTTGGAGATTAGTTCCGCATGTCGAAGGAAGAAATAGCCGAGATGGATTGGATGGACATCAGATGGATCATTATTTCTGGTCCCGAAATTACGCACGGCCTATGCATGAAAATAACCCACTGTGACTCTTCAAATTCCCTACACATGCACTGCTTTATTCACGCCTGTCTTCAGTTAACTTGGCTTCACTCCTCTCAATTGCCTCACGCTCTACTGCTTTTGTTCTTCTCGGCAAAGCACTGGCCGACTGTGGGAGCTCACTGGTTCCTCTCTTCTCGGCAGCCCCTGGTCTTCTCGGCAGCCTCTGGTCTGCTTGGCACTGATCACTCTTCCTGGCCACGCCTGCTGCTCGGCCTTTCACCTCCTCACTGGTTCCACCACACTGCTTCTGATTTGTTTGTGTTTATGCGCAGGCAGCCCCTAGAGCCTTCTGTTTGTTTTCTTCTCTCGGCCCTTACTTCTCTCCCCTCCAATTGTTGCGCAGCTCTTCAAATATTGAATATTAGGCACAAGCTTCAAATATTTTGTATTAGGCACAAGCTTTTCCACTCTGCAGCTAGGTTTTTTTTCATTTTTCTCCTAATGCGCAGCCTGGGCTGCTTGACGCAGCTCTCATTCACATGCGTTTTTTGCATGTATTTATAATAAGAGAAATTGAAAGCTAATACAATCCTATGGCCCACGTGATTCTTTCCAAGTCAATCAATTAAACTTCACTTTTTTATGCTTTATTTTGGTCAATTGTAACTCTTCTCTTGGCCCCACCTAGTTTTTCCTTCTCTCTTTTTGTCTTTCACGCCAACTTTCTTCTTTAACCCATAATAATTTGGCAACTTGGGCCCACATTCGCTTTCCAATTTAAAATAATCAACAATTTCCTACCATTATTCACGTGAAAGGCTTATTTTCCTTTGTCCGCTTTTATCTTCTTTTGTTATTTGTAAAGCCAATCACAAAACGAGCTAGACCTCTCCTTATTTTCCCTCACCAATTCCAATTCCTACAATAATAAATAGAAAATTATTAATTAACTCAAATAATAAATACTTTCTAATTTAATAAAAATAAAAATTATATAATAAAATATAAGATATATTACTAAATACTTAACAATAAACCCGAATAAGTGACGTTTCAAAGTACATTTTCATGCACTTATCACAACCCCCAACCAGCTTATTGCTAGTCCCTAGCAATTCAAGCGCAAATAAAATAATAACTAAAATAAATAAAACTATCTAAGTCACATTCGTAGGGATCACGATTGCATTTAGCGTATGCAACAAGCCTTTAAACCCCTAGGTGTCCCTAGTGGACGAGTTATAGTCTCGTGAGGGCTTACAGCGACGACACCCACAAACGTCATTCAAAACACACAATCATGCAAAAACAAAAATTAAATAGTCCCAATAGTTTCACATTATTTTGTCCTAAGAGAATGCATATTAATGAAACCAAAGAACCTTTAAAGTACTCAACGTAACTCGAATCTAAGTCTTTGAATAAATCATCTAGGCTAGACTCAAAGTGTGTGTGCGCTAAGGTTCATTCACAGCTTTATTCCCACGTAAGCCAACTCAATGATTTCGCTTAAAAATCGGGATCGAAGGGTCAAACCAACTTAGATATCTCAATTAAGCTCTGCAGTTGTTTTTCTGTGCTCAATATGGTATGATTTCTTTTTTTTTTTTGGTCTCTCTTTTCATTTCCTTTCTTTTTGCAATTCTCTTTTTTTTGAAACACACCTACCCTTTAAGGTAGCATTTCTCCTCATGGTGGTCCTAATGCTCGCCCATGGGTAGCTTCACGCTTAACGGTTATAGGTGGTTTATTTTCTTTCTTCAGAGACTTTTCTTTTATTTTCAACCATACCATATGTTATAACACAAGCAAATCAGGATAGACATCTAAGCAAACGGTCATTCATTGACATGCAATTTCTTCAACTAGTCACCTTGCCAACTACTTAAGTTTTTACTGCTAAAAAACCCTTAATTAAGTGCTTACGAGTCTAACATAGATAAACTACTCAAATTATCAGATAAAAGTACATTAAAGGACTTATTGTTTCTAAGATTTCACCCTAAAATAAATAATATCATCATAGGAACTATGTTTAACTATCAAGGACTAAAACAAACAAAACAAACCTTTTTTTTTTGAAATAATAATTAAATGTATTTTTGAAATAATAATTAAATTTATTAATGAAAGATATTATCATGCGCATGCATACACCCCCACACTTAAAACTTGCATTGTCCTCAATGTAAGATAATAAAAAGAAAAAGGATTAAGGAACAACACTACCAGGCACGGAGTTGATCAGGTTCCTGCTGGTGAGACTTTAGTTATGTGGTTGTGTAGGTTGTGCTAACTCCTGCATAAACACTCATGCAAACAAAAAAATAAACATACAATTAGCACACAATAATATAAAACTAAAATAAATAAAATAAAATAAATATAGATGCAAGGGTTGCCTCCCTGCTAGCGCTAAGTTTAACGTCTTCAGCCAGACGAAAACACTCAAGTTGTCATGGTGGTTTCCATCTAGCGTACTGATGAAGGCACGAGAGAGAATGTTTGTCTAGCTGTGGCAGTTTATCCATTGATTCTCCAAGGTCTGAGGATTGAAATTTGGTACTGCACAAAAGGAAAGATTCGCTCAATGTTCTTTTTAATCTCACAAGTATCATCTTTAATTGAGCATTAACTCTCATTTTCCTCCTTTTTTGGTTCTTTGGGACCAGTTTCAGTTTAGGGGGATTTGATTCAGGTTGTAGAGACGTTGTTCCTGGTAGGACTGTTTCTAGCATGTATGAGTCCTGATACTCTTCATCACCCTGTGGTTGTTTCTCGACATGAAACTATTAAATTCTTGAGGAGGGGGTATCCTAACTAGGAAATGTGGCACTTGTTCTACCTGAGATGTGTTAACACTATTATCCTTAGGGTTACCTATAGCGTTGGAAGTATTCTGCATCCCTACCTCTTCACCGCTCCCAGTGATTATGGCATTAACAACTCTTACACTGGATACCTCATGATTAGCCTGTGTCATGTGCTGACCTAGTGGATTAGGTTGAGTCTGGGATGAAAATTTTCCTTATTCTTGTACACTAAGGACATTAGTCAATTTAGAGATTTGACTCCTAGTTTCCTTTTGGTCTTCAGCTACCTGAGCTATCAACGACTCAATCCTTTGATTGGTTTTGCTTTGGGTCTCTACAAATGCATGCCAGGTATCCTCTAAAGAATTTATAGGAATAATAGGTGTGTAATACTGTGAGGTACTGTAACTCCTAGTTTGTGGTGTCTGGGTAGGCTGATAAGACTCCTGCCTCCAACTAACATTGGGATGGCTCAGCCAACTAGGTTTATAGGTATCTGGATATGGTGTATAATGCTTTTGGTACATCCCTAAAGTATTGTAGTTTTCCTCATTTACACCCCTCATCTCATCGTACACGGGACACTCTTGGGATTCTAGCTGGGCTACTGAATGCATTGTCTTGCTGTCTTTGGCTATTAAGGCTCCTATCTGTCTAGTTAACAGCTCAACTTGTGTCTTAAAGCTATCCTCTTCCTTAAAGTATTGTAAGCTTCTGCCAGAATAAGTGTGTGTCATATCGTGCTATCTACGACATTGGGTCCAGTCCAAGTATGTGATTTCTTAGCTATGTCATCTAAATACTCAAGCGCCTCATCAGGGTCCTTTTGAATGAACTTACCATTGCACATCGTCTCAACGAATTGGCGTTCCCTAGGGGTTAGTCCATCATAAAAGTAACTTACTAAATGCCAACTCGCATATCCATGGTGGGGACAACTCGCTAACAACTCCTTATACCGCTCCCACATTTGATAAAGGGTCTCGCTGTCTCTCTGGGAGAAAGTAGAGATTTTTCTCTTAAGGGCATCTGTCTTATGGTGTGGAAAATATTTGTCGAAAAATACCTGAGTCATCTCACCCCACGATCCTATTGACCTAGGTCTCAGAGAATACAACCAGCTCTTAGCTCTATCTTTAAGGGCAAATGGGAAGAACTTAAGTTTAATTGTATCGGTAGTCCCAAAACGGTCAAGGAAGGTCGCTACTACCTCTTCAAATTCTCTAATATGCACGTAAGGATTTTCGCTCTCTAAACCGTGAAAAGTTGGAAGATACTGTATCATTCCAGGCCTAAAATCTATGTGTGGTGCATTAGGAGGAAACATGATGCACGAAGGTGTAGCTGTGCGAGTTGGGTGGCGGTACTCTTCAAGAGTCCTCCTAGGTTGCCTCTCGTATTCACTCATGTTATGTGCGCTAGACGCGGATGGTGTAGAAAAAGGATTTTCAAATATGTTCTCAGAGTCTGAGCTTTCTTCTTCAGTCCTAACAAATCTACCAAATCTATCCATACCTCTAGACATGCGATTTAAGTTCAAATAATACGAGAAATAAAAATAAAATAAATAAATAAAAAGAATAAACTAAAACTTAAAATCTAACTAAAACTAAAACAGAAATAAAATAAATAAAATAAATACTAAAATGAAAGACTAGAAAAATAAAAAGAACTAATTAAAAATAAAATAAAACTAAAATACTAAAAGAAAATAAATAAGCGAATAATAATTGAATAAATAAATAAAATACTGATAATAATTAAAAAAAAATAGAACGAAGTTACCGCTTCGTTGTTGACTAAGCAAACCTGATCCTTTTGCTTGTAAACCATCTCCCGGCAACGGCGCCAAATTTTGATTACGCCCAAATATGACTCGCGATTATCGCAGTATAGCTGGGGTGTCGATTCCTCAGAGAGATGGTTATAATAAAACTAATTCACTCAATCAAGAACGTTTAGCAATAACTAATTTAAAGAAAAGATTAAATGCGATGTAAATTAAAAATTATGAAAGCTTTAAAGATTTTATCAATGGAGAGAAATAGCAAAGCGTCAGGGTCCCTCTTGTACCTATTACTTCTATTCCGTTATTGATTCGTTTTATTACACAATTGAGGATTTCACGTCCCAAACCCACAATTGGAGGATATTCAATTCAACTCAAATTAAAGTTCTAAGGTAATTATTATTTTACTTTCTCTACGTTCAAAACTCACAAGGTTATTGTTACAACCTATCCAATGACGACAATATACCCTCGGGCAATACTGCAGCAAAGGATGAACTCGCAAAACAACCTTAACCAATCTCAACCAATTTTACCAATAACACATAGAAAAAACATGACTGAATCTATATGTCAAATAATAAAATATAGTTTTCAAATCACAATACTCAAAAGAATAACGAGAAAAATAAAATAACAATTATATTAAACGATTAAAATCATCCACGAATCAAATAATAAAATAAGAGAATAAAGTACAAGAGTTCGCCCTTAGCTTCGCTTGGGAGATTAGTTCCGCATGCCGAAGGAAGAAATAGCCGAGATGGATTGGAGGGACATCAGATGGATCATTATTTCTGGTCCCGGAATTACGCACGGCCTATGCATGAAAATAACCCACTGTGACTCTTCAAATTCCCTACACATGCACTGCCTTATTCACGCCTGTCTTCAGTTCACTCGGCTTCACTCATCTCAAATTGCCTCACGCTCTACTGCTTTTGTTCTTCTCGTTAAAGCACTGGCCGACTGTGGGAGCTCACTGGTTCCTCTCTTCTGGGCAGCCCCTGGTCTTCTTGGCAGCCTCTGGTCTGCTCGGCACTGATCACTCTTCCTGGCCACGCCTGCTGCTCGGCCTTTCACCTCCTCACTGGTTCCACGCACTGCTTCTGATTTGTTTGTGTTTATGCGCAGGCAGCCCCTGGAGCCTTCTGTTTGTTTTCTTCTCTCGGCCTTTACTTCTCTCCCCTCCAATTGTTGCGCAGCTCTTCAAATATTGAATATTAGGCACAAGCTTCAAATATTTTGTATTAGGCACAAGCTTTTCCACTCGGCAGCTAGTTTTTTTTTTTCTTTTTTCGCCTGACGCAGCTCTCCTTCACATGCGCTTTTTGCATGTATTTATAATAAGAGAAATTGAAAGCTAATACAATCCTATGGCCCACGTGATTCTTTCCAAGTCAATCAATTAAACTTCACTTTTTTTATGCTTTATTTTGGTCAATTGCAACTCTTCTCTTTGCCCCACCTAGTTTTTCTTCTCTCTTTTTGTCTTTCACGCCAACTTTCTTCTTTAACCCATAATAATTTGGCAACTTGGGCCCACATTCTCTTTCCAATTTAAAATAATCAACAATTTCCCTACCATTATTCACGTGAAAGGCTTATTTCCCTTTGTCCGCTTTTATCTTCTTTTGTTATTTTGTAAAGCCAATCACCAAAACGAGCTAGACCTCTCCTTATTTTCCCTCTCCAATTCCAATTCCTACAATAATAAATAGAAAATTATTAAATTAACTCAAATAATAAATACTTTCTAATTTAATAAAAATAAAAATTATATAATAAAATATAAGATATATTACTAAATACTTAACAATAAACCCGAATAAGTGACGTTTCAAAGTACATTTTCATGCACTTATCACATGCGTCATCACCGCATCATCTTGACATCAACACAATAATTCATCTGTCGACATGCATCACCACTTGCATCACCACCACGTCATCAGGACGTCAGCATAATTATTAATTTGTCGATAGCCGTCATCTACTGTAGCGCGCGTCACGACGCGACCCATTTTTAGAGCCTATAAATAGAGGCTGAAATCAAAGGAATTCTTCATACTTTCTTCTGGGGAATTTCCTAAGAATACTAAAAAGAGAATATCTTGTTTGTTTAATTTCAGTTTTCTTGTATTTAATTTTTATTTTAAGTAATAAATCTTTCTTTGTTTTGCTTAAAAGCATGAGTAGGTAACTTCTTTCTGCTAGGGTGAAGTTGAAATTTTTATTATAATAATTTAGATTAATCTCCCTTATTTTATAATATATAAATTATCTTAAAACCTGACTTAATTGGATACCGCCTTTATGGTCAATTGGACTTAATTAAATTAATTTTAACATGAATTAATTAGATACCGCCTTTATGATCGGTTAGAATTAGTTATAATCTGACTTAATCAGGATACCACCTATATGATCGATTGGTAATATAATATAAATTTATATATTATAAAAGAGAGATTTCTAGATTTGAAATAATAAAAGTGGATCCCCAAATCCCCAAATCCCCAACATTTTATTTCATTGTTGTAATTTCTACCTTTTTTAGTTTTCAATTAGTTGCATGATTTTTTATTTATTTATGTCTTTAATAGTCCTAGATATATGTCGTAACTAAATACGTTGTCTAGGGCTGTGATGAAAACCAATATGAATGATTTAATAAGTTGACTTTTGTTATGTCTTGTGTAATGTATTGGTTTATTTATTGAGCCTAGTTCTTAATGCTTCTTATGAATTGACCACTAATAAGATTGATTAGGTAAACTTAAAATGAACTTGGAAAAGGGATTTTAGGTTTAGCCGTAGACTCAATAGCTCACGACCTCACATTCATCTTAGAGATTTCCCTCAAGGATATGAATATACCTATCGGGCGTGGGTAGCCATAATTGGAACTTAAACTTAATAAATTCAGAGTTTCTTAATTGACATAGGAATATAGGTAATTGGATTACTTTGAGTGTTTGTATCTGACCATTGGAAGACGCTTTTGCATATTTTCGTGTTCCAGGTTAATAAACTAGTATAGCACACAAGCATAAAATAATCAACTCATCTTTAGAAAGATATTGATAGGATTAACATCCTTGGATATTTTCATATCATTGTTTAAAACTTAAAATTTACCTCAATTTTATTTTCTTGTTTGTTTTAGTTCACCATCTAACCAACAATCAAATCAATTAGATACGTGTAGAAAATTAGCTTCATAAATAATAGCGCATGTTTTAAGTCCTCATGGTTATACGATTTGAACGGTACGTGTGCTTGCGTAACGTGTGTGTTTACCATTGATTAAGGTTTTGGCGCCGTTGCCAGAGATTTATTATCTTTTACTCTTAATTTTGAGGTTAGATACTTTACTTGTATTAATTCGTTTTTCCTTATTATTTTCATTTTCTTGTGTTTCAGGTTCTCAAACACTACATGAGAAGAAGTAGAAGCTTTGAAACCCATCGGCTTGACCAAGAAATTGAAAGAACTATCAGATAGTTGAGAAGGGAAAGGCTACAAGATAAAGAAGTACTGATCAACATGAACAATCAAGAACCCGAACCTTTGGAAGTTATACCACCAATTCCCATTCGAGATAAAATGATTCCAGTGGTTGATGGCTTCATATCATGTATTGTACTTCTACCTTTACCACTAAATACTTATGACATAAAAATATGCGTTTAGATGAAACAATTATAGGCACTGTATTTTTGCATAAAGCCCAATGATGAACCTCGTATGGAGGCACTACCCGATAAGTTGCGGAAGTCACGGGAAACAGACGTCGGAAGGGAAAATTAAAAAATTAATACCTCGTCAAATTTAAACTCACTAATTAGCCTCGGCCCAAAACCCTCGCAACCCATGAAAAGCCCATTCTGCCCTAGCCCAATCCAAAATAATTAAAACACATACAAAATACATGTCAAAATCCATCAAATCCCCTTCAATTTCAAAAATATTTTGAATCCAATCCCCAAAAAATACACAATTTCTTTCCCTAAATAATTTAATAAAACACATCCCTTTATTGCTTGATTTATTTCCTTACTTGAAACCCTAGCATGCACAGCCCTAACCTTAGCTTACAACTATAAAAAGATAACAATTCCAAACCCTTGGACTCTCTCTCATTCAAGGCACAAGAAAAACCCTAAACACTCTCATCTCTCTCGTCTCTCTTCTCTTACCTTCCTCCACACTCGCCAATAGCAACCAAACCCTAAAGATTCTTTCACAGCATTCATTAAACGAAGACAACAACAAGCCCTAAGCCTAAAAAACTGCACCACTCATTTCGGCATCAACATGAGATAAAACCTACTCGGCAACTCATCAGCAAAACCAAAACCCCTAACCCTTCAACCGATGGCGTAACACACTTCCAAGAAGCGATTTAAAAGGTAAGACCCGATGGCCCATTTCTTTAATATTTTTGTTATTTAATTTTATGTTCATTTTACTTCTGTGTTTATTATTCCGCTATTTACTTCCCGTCTGTTATTTCATTATTTATTTATTATTACTGATTGTTAGTGCGTATGGGTTATTTATATCAGATTAAGGGCCCCCATTTGTGGGAAATGCCTGAGGGAAGCGTTTACCATGATATTTTTCCGCGCGACGAGGTATGCTTGGTTGGATGTGAAATATGTCGAACCGGGCATACAAGATCCCATATAGATATCGGCCAAGTCTCTTGGTCGCATCTCTTTTCTCTTATTCCGTTATTCATTTCTTGTTGTTCCTTTATTTATTTATTCATCATTATTTAGTGGGCAAGGGCTATTTACATACATCGGATTAAAGGTCCCCCCATTTACGAGAAATGCCTGAGGGCAGCCTTTACCATGATATCTTGTCGAGCCAGATGAGGTATGCTTGGTTGGATGTGAAATACGTCAAATCGGACATACGAGGTCCTATATAGATGTCGGCCAAGTCTCTTGGCCGCATCTCTTCTACTTTTATTCTACCATTATTTTTCCTTTTTTGTTATTTATTTATTTATCGTATTCGTCATTGCGCATTTCCTTTGTGTTATTTATTTAGTTATACGCCTTTCCATTGCCTTTTTTAGTTATCGCTTCGTATTCATTCCATTAGTCATCTTTATTTATTATGCCGCATCACTTCACGTTTATTTCCATGATTGCATTAATGTTTATGCGTGTTATCCCTTGTGGCATATCGGATGGAAATCCAGACGTAAATTCCGTAGCCGAATCTGAATGGACGGTAGTACGGTCTATACTTGGGACACAATGCCACGTACTACTCAGGCAATACTCGCATGTGCATGACTAACCCTCCTTTTATTCACTATTTACATATTAATTCTTTTCTCATTTTTGAAATGTTAATTATAATTTTCATTATCGCATTTCTTAATGTAATATGCTTCCACTATTTCTATTAATATTTATGGGTATGCAAATTCGTGCTTTATTTGAATTATCTTGCATGTGATGCATAAAACTTAGTTATATTATTGCATAAACCTGTTTATTATAATTGGCATAAGTAAGGGATCATTCCGAACCCAATGGTTTGAGGTCTTCCCTTGCGATGGGGAGTGCGGCCTTAAATCATTTCCCAGTTCATACTGGGTGGCGACTCCTTTATTCTCCGGTTTAGTCCCCCGCTGGCTACTCCGTACTCCCAACGGGCCGCGAGCTTGGAAAACGTCGTCCCATCTTTGTGCACTGTGTCTATAGTCTGGCGACTCCACTGAGGATAGAGAATCATCCCCGAAGTAATGTCTTGTAATGTCTGTGGTTTTTGCTAACCTTGTCTCATATATTTTGCATACCTTTTTTTTACCTTGATGGCTTCATGTATCGTGAAGTCGCTTTCGGTCGAAGCGGCGGATCATTATATGGCATCATCACTCATTTGCACGTACCTTAGGGTATAAAAATGTGTGCTCACTTGATCACTCGAACCCTTGAATGGGGCGACCTAGTTATGGGCAACTCTTCTCCGATAGGAGCCTTTATCTCCACTCCTGTGAGCCCACATATGAACTATAATTATATGACATATAGAAGCTACCCCATATTCTTGTGTTTGAGACCATCATCATTTGGACTCATTTGGACTTCTCAATCATAAGATACAAACTTGTTGGGACATTTAAAATGGGACGAGTTTTCGTTTTATTATGATTTGGCCAAAAATTTTCAAAATGACGATGGGCCACTTTATATTTGGGCCCCATATCATTTGAAGTTGTTTAGCCACCTTATCGCAAAGTGTAAACCTGTTGGGCCTTTTGCAACTGGGACAAGTTTGCACCTCGCGATAATCTGATTGAATGCTTTAAAATGATAATGGGCCAACTTGTATGAAAACCTTGATGGTCTTAGAAAGTCCAAACATGATCCAAATATGCCAGAAGCATGGGTCCGATGTCCGCACTGGCTTTCATCCAGAAAGGATACGCCTTGTTATAGCATATTTGCATACTTTTGGATGCTTCCAAGTTCATCCCCATGATCGTGATTACCGAAGGCCTATTTCACCATTTCTAGACAATGACATGATCCTCATAATAAGCTTAGTCGATATTGTAGATGGGCGGTCTTTGTCTTTTAGCGATGGAAAGGGACTGAGGTAGCCAAGGTTCTCCCCCGTAGAATAGGAGAGAATGATTTTATGCACCCCATATTGGTGCATAAAAAAGCCATACATAGGACAAAAAATGGACTTACCACGTGTGTGGGTGAAATAAGGTCGGAAGGATATATTCTGTGTTGATAACCACATGCATCTTATATATCTCATGCATCACACACATACATGCATCATGCTAACTCATAGTTTCAAATAGCCATCATAGATATCCGTTGGGTTAGAGAAGAATGAAGACTCATTAAAAAACAGTTAGCAAACATGAATGAGTCAGATAATGAGCTTTCCCGCATGGACCAATTAGAGACCAACATCACTAAGATTACTTAGCAGTTGCAAGCTTTAGCCACCGCCTTGGCCAGTTTGACAATGCCCCACGCAGGGGGAATAGAAAGCCATGAGAATATCAGGCGTGAGGAGCCTCCGAATAGGGTGAGTGATGAGATCCCTATTTTTGATGATGACATGGCAGAGTATGCCATGGGAAGAGTAACCTGGTCTCAGGCAGAATTGCAGAAACTCAGAGATCAGGTAGATTCCGTTACCCGTAAGCTGAAGGGTAAACATGAAGATTTGCTAGACTACGATGCGATGACTTTCAAGGAGCAGCTGCCTTCTCAATTTAAGATGTCCGACAAAGCCAAGTTCAACGGGAATGGGGATCCGAGGGTCCATCTCATACAGTATGTTTCCATGATGAGTTCGGTGGGTCTGTTGAAGCTTCAGGTTTAGAAGATGTTTGAGGTGTCAGTGGAGGAGGCGCCCATGGTATGGTATCACAGATTGGAGAGAAAGGTCAAGGATGATTGGAGGGCATTAGCAGAGGCCTTTCTAAATCAGTATGTCACAGATTTGGAGATCGATTTGTCGCTCTGTGACTTGGAGAATACCAAACAGAAGCCGGAGAAGAGCATCAAGGATTATGTAGATCGCTGGAGAAGCCAGCTTTTGAAAATGTAGACTCGGCCCTCAGAGAAAGACCAAATCAAAATGATCATCAAAGGCACCAAGCCCTCTATTTATGGCAAGTTGGGGAGGAGGACCTCCATGATTAACGATTTTTGACATCGTAGAGAAATTGTCATGGATATCGAGGAGGATGAAGCCCAGAATCGGAAGTTTTATAGCCAGAATAGAAGGTACATTGGGGGGCCTTCATGGGCCATTCTCGCTCATGCTGAGGTCGCTGCCAACGAAAACATGCCATTCTCCAACCTTGGTAGACCTTTGTTAAAGGTGTTCGAAAAGCTGAAGAGGTAAGGACCCTAAACCACTTCCAAACCCTGTGCCAACCCACCTCGACCTAAGCCTATATTGTCACTTCCATCAGGGAAAAGGCCACGAAACTGACAACTCTACCCGCCTTAGATATGAGATCCAAAACCTCATTGACGCCTAGTAAGTGCATGAAAGTGTACTTGAACACTGCTAACTCAGCTTTATTATCATATGTTTTAATCTTAATTAGAGTCATTTTTTGCTGTGTTAATAGGAAGCAATGGATCAAGGAGAATGGAGCAATTGGACATGTTTCAGAGCCTAACAGATGTATCGGATCCAAGCGGGAGCATCAGCTTCGCACTGAATTTAAAAATACTATAATTTTTGATCTAGAAATAGTTACGAGACCCATAATATATCGATTTGTATTTACTCGAAGAGATCTAGTCAATTGTAGCATCCTGCATAGCTGCTAGTGCATCGAGACATGCGGCGCACGTCGCGATGCGAAACTGCCATCCCAAGATTGTCTGCTGTGTGTTTTTAATATAATTTAGGGTTTCAGGACTTTTCTATATAAATCCAACTTCATCCTAAACCCTAGATAAGGAGAAAATCATGGAGAATAGAGGAAAAACACACAAAAAGAGCCACATACACAAAATCAATGGAGGAGAACGAAGAACTTCAAGGAAGTCATGACATCTCTCCGATCTATTCAGGCTGCATCTCTTTCTTCCATGGAGAGCTAATCTCCTAGGCAAAGCTAAGGATGAACTTCTATATTTAAACTTCGTATATTAATGTTGTTGATTCTTGAATGAACCTTTTAACATTTAATAAAATTGATGGTTGTTATTCTTCATTATCCTTCGATTATCAGCCCAGAAATTGTGTTTTGTCAAATCCCATATAGATCCAGTCATGCTTCTTCTATGTGTGATTTTTGAAATCAGTTGTGACTGGTAAAGTTGTTTTATGTGTTGATCTTCTACTGCAGTATTGCATGATGATAAATTGTGTGTGCTGTTAACATAGAGAAAATAATCATTAATTACTCTAAAATTTAATATGAGTAGAATTGAATATCTTCCAATTGTTGGTTCGGGATGTGAAACCTTCAATTGTGTAATGAAAAGAATTAATAACTGAATACAGGAGGTTGATACAAGAGGAATTTCTGATGCTTTGCTGTTTATCTCTATAGATATTTCCTGCATACTTTTCATAGTTTTTAGTTTATTTTTATTTTATATTATCAATTTCCTTCGTTTTCTTTATTTAAGTTATTGCTAAAGTTTTTGTTTGAGTAAATTAGTTCCTGTAACCATCTCTCCGAGGAATCGACACCCCAGCTATACTGTGATAACCGCAAGTTATTTTTGGGCGTATTCAAAATTTATCGCCGTTGCCGGGGAGATGGTTTACAATTTAAAGGAGCAGGTTTGCTTATTCAACAATGAAGCGATAACTTCGTTCCATTTTTTTTATTTCAGTTACTATTTACTTATTTAGTTTATTTAATTTTTATTTAGATTTCTATTTTTAATTAGTTCTTTTTATTTTTGTTTCTATTAATTTTATTTTAGTATTCATTTTAGTTATTTTATTCTGTTTTAGTTTTAGTTAAATTTTATTTTTTAGTTTATCCCTTTTATTTATTTATATACTTTTTTTCCTGTTTTCCATATTATTTGAGCTTCAATTACATGTCTGGACGTAGAGATATATTTGGTAGATTTGTTAGGGTTGAAGAAGAAAGCTCAGACTCTGAGAACATATTTGAAAATTCATTCTCCACATCATCCGCGTCTAGTGCACATAATATGAGTGAATATGAGAGACCACCCGGGAGGACTCTTGAAGAGTACCTCTACCCAACTCGTACAGCTACACCTTCGTGCATCATGTTTCCCCCTAATGCACCACATATAGACTTAATGCCTGGAATGATATAGTTGTTGGATAATTATGACCCATAGCGTCACTGTTTGTAGAGATCATGGTGTTGTTGTACAAATTAACTGTGTGACAAGGATATTGCACTCTTATCATTTGTGATTAGATCACCTAGATGTATAAATGATAGGAAGTCATTATGATTAGTTCCTAGATTGAGATGATATGAGACAGTATCAGTTATCGAAGGATTAATCATTAAATATCCCTAGTCAGAGTATTATCGAGATTGGACATCGATAATGCGTAAAAGACTAGTATTACACTTGTGCGAGTTGTGAGGGCACAATAGCATAGTTCTCATATATATTGGTATTGGATACTCATGCAAGTGTAATAGGAGATTGTGTTTACCGATGGTATAGAAATAGCTTCGCTCTGGATAGATCCCTCAGAATTCCATTAGTAGTATGACTACGTGTCTATGGAAGTCCGAAGTCAGGGTAGGTGTATTTGGTCTTAATCTGAGACTTGCACCGCTAATACTAGCGACAATCAATATGCTTTGGTTTTGGTCATCCAGGGCTTTAATTGGTTCTATGTACGCCTCTGCTGGGTATACTGAGAATCGTAGTGTATTGGGTGTGATGTCAAGACAGAAGTGTCACTCCAGTCATAGTGGAGATGATGTCACGTAGGAAACGGAACTAGTACTCTTTAGTACTGCAGTCATCGGGATGATATGACTAGGTCATGTTCATCCGATTATAGAGACTAGTTACCAGACATCTGACATGTGCTTCGTACGGGGGAGACACAATTCCAGCCCCAGGCCTAGCACGTGACACCCGATACTGGATTGCAATACACAATACTACATATACTACGCCTGACATAGATTATATATTCCAGTAAGAATATTTCTGGAGAATTGGTAAGGCACGGTGCTTTGCTAGAAGCCAACCATGTCTTGTAAATCGGTAAGCACGTGGTACGAGGTACACACGTATTTGGATGATCCGATGACCGTATTTACTGCCAACATATCCATGGATCTCTTGGGTCACTTCCCAAAGATTCACCGATGATAGTTGATTCAAAATTAGAATTAATCTGGGATTAATTAAGAGATAGAAAATTAATATATGATTAATTGAGGTATTATTTAATCTGGGATTAAATGTGTTCGGAAGAGAGAGAACGCGATTAATTTGAAATTAATCGGTAGAATAAATTTAATAGTTAAATTTTTTTTTCTATTTAATTTATTGGTATGGGATAAAATTAATATATCAGATATATTAATATGAATTGGATTTCATTACGAAATTAAAGTCAGACTTTAAGAATGAACAAATTAATTTAGAATTAATTCGTAAACAACGTTCGTAATATATTTACGAGGCATCGTTATTTAATTAAATTAGTTTTAATTATTTAGCGATGAAAGTTCGTTTAATCGGATTAAACAGATCCGAGCCGCGGTAAATATTCGTAGAGACATTCGAATTTTGAATTCAAATGTGGGGCCCACTTTTATGTGGTAGTTGGGAGGGTAGTTGGCATTTAAGCCAATACCACTTAATTTTCAACTACATGGTTTTGGTTTTTGGGAAACCAAGACCTAACTACCAAGTTTGGGTGAAAAGGGTAAAATCCTTTTACCAAACCTAATTCTCTAACATTGAACACACTTGGAACAAAATGAAAAACCCTAAAATCCTCTCAATGGGCGTGAATGGCCTCTTCTCTTCACTTTGATTTTGTGGCAAAATCAACAAAGCTAGCACTTCTAGAAATCAACCAAGGGGGTTGGAATCATCACTCAAAGCTTGGATCTTGGAGATCTCTTCTCAAATTTTAAAGCTAAAATCCGTTCATTGTAAGTATATTCCGCAACTTATTTTAAATTTAGGAACACCTTTTCTTGCTTATTAGATCCTCGGAATGTTCTAGGACCACTAACAATGGTATCAGAGCCAATTTTAAGCATGAAAATTTTAGGGTTCATGAGATTAAAATTTGGGGCTTTTATATTTTGAGCATGATTCCTTCAAATTGATGCTTTGAGCATGCTTAGATTATGTTAACTTAGAGTTGTGCATGATTACATTTGAGAAAAATTGATTGGACCAAATTTTGGACTCCCCCTTACCTTGGCCGAATGTTGCAGTGAATAGTACTGCAGTTTTATTTTTTTGTAACATGAAATGATGTGTTTAAATGCATGTTTAAATGTTGATTGTTGGTTTGATTGGATTAGAATCAAAGTTGATAAAGTTCATGTTAAAATCAAAGAGCATGTTGAGCATGAAATGATGAAATTTGAATTCAATTTGTGTTGAGCATGAAATAATGTGTTTTGGCTTCAATTTGTGTTGAGCATGAATTGATGGATTAAGCATGATTAATTAAGTTAATTGGTATTTTGGAAATATTGAGTTTAATTAATTAATCATGGCTAATACACTTTAATTAAAGTAATTGTGATATTTGGAATATTATAATTATATTAATATGCCTTTAATTAAGAATTGGGCTAAAAGTCTGTATTTGGGCTTAATGTGCTTGGTTTGACCAAGTTTGGTTTTGGACTTTTGGATTGGATCCAATTGGGCCCAAAACCAATTCCATAAAGTCCAAATACATCACTTGGCCCTTTAAAGAATTTAATTGGGCCTAATGGGCCTAAATTGATTTGTTGGCAATAGTGTGATTCCTATTGGGCCTTGGCATTTTGGATTTGATCCATTATGGCCAAAGCCCATGCCTTAAGGATCAATTAAAAGCCCATTGGACTTTAATTAAAATTGACATTGGATGTTATTGGGCCTTTGAGACCCATTAAGATTTGATTTGGAATCCAAGTCTTTAAGGCTTATAAGTAAGTGTAAATATTTAATTTGGAATTAGTATTGAATACAAATAAATTGGATTTAAAGTTGTAGTTCAATATAATTCAAGAATTCTTACTTTGAGTATTTATTCTTAAATGAGTTTGACTCGCGCAAATCAAATCGTTGTTTGAACATTGGATGATCATTAATTCAAAGATTGATTAATTGGATTAGATTGATTGAATAATATGATTTTTATGAATACATGAATGTATTGCATGAATAATATATATCGGATGGATATTAGAAGGGTGTGGGCAATTTTGGAAATTGTAATAAATTTAGAATTTATTAAATTGGACCTGCGTGTCCAGCCTTTTATCTCTTTACTCTTTGTAATTCTCTTCTCACCAATTCCCCTCAATGTAAATGAGGTTTCTTTATTGTATTAATTAATTGGGTAGAAGTTAGAATAGTTCTAGCCGGGGAGAGAAAAGGAAGTGATTTGTTCTATGAACAATTTGTGAGATATCCATCCGCATATCATTATTAATTTATTTATTTATCGCGCCTTATTATGCTTTTAGAATGCATGCTTAAGGGTGTATGATGAGACCTAATTAAAGATAATAAATTGGTTGTCAATTTGCACGCGAAAAACCCTCAAACAATATTAAGTGTTTTCCTTCCGTTGAGTGATTCTTACTCAAGATCCAAAGTTGGCATTGGATTGTTGGCCAAAGTCAAGACCTTTGTCAATTGCGGATGTGTTTGAATCATGAGAGTTTTGTTCCATATCGGTGTCTTGTCCAAGTCGTGATTTGTTGGCCAAATTCAAGATCACTTCTTGTCCATCGACATTGATTATGAAGATTTCCATATCAATGGGTCCCATTTAACTGGAATCATTAAGCTTGTTATGCCAAAGCCAAGGCTTAGTTGATTCAGAGGAAAAAGGTTAGAAAAATATGTTTGACATATTGGCATATATAAAGGATATATGTTTCGGACTTGGATGTCCACCTAATGGATCTAGGAATTGGATGAGATCCAATTGATCTTAGAGATCTACCTAGTTAAATATCATACAGCTTGTTGGCCAAAGTCAAGGTTGTGTGTTATTTAACGGGATCCTAGCCCACTAGGAAACTAGGTTTCCCGAGTAGTCGACAGAGGGTTAGAGGCTCGCCGAAAAGTAGTGGGAGGCAAGTATTAAATTTGCAAATTTTGTTTAGATACTTGCCAATACACGCTCATTTCATTTTCGTCGTTATCTATTAATAAATATATTAGTTGGACTAATATTTAATTGTTGTTTTAATTAAATAGTTGGACTGTATTTAAATACTTCATTTATAGTTGATTATATAATTGGATATAGTAATCAATATATTTGAATTTTACCCTTCATTTATAGTTGATTATATAATTGGATTATAGTAATCAATATATTTGAATTTTACCAATCCTTTATAGTTATAATTGGATTATATTAATCAATATACATTTGATTTTATCCAATAAAATTGTAATTATTTATATAGTTAGACTATATTAATCATTATATTAGATTGTACCTGAAATCGTTGATTAAATAGTTGGACTATTAGAATCAAGATGAAATTGAAAGATTAGTGTTTAAAACATAATCCTAAAGAAAATATGTTTGAACGACTTTAATTTTCAAATTGGGAATAAAATTTCAGGATGGTCCTGGAAACTAATAAGTTACTTTATTTGATAAAATAACATATTAGACCTAAGCCCATAGTTAAGCAAATAGTAGAGCATGATCTTTGGAAGATTCATGTGATGATAACTTTAGTCCTTAATCCATCATGCTTGTCAGAAATACTCCTTAATTTCCTAATCAGAACTAAGGATTAGATCCTTAAAGTATGATGAAGAAATTAAAGGATCTTCATAGATCTATTCTTAGATCTTAGAAGTATTAAATTGTAATTAATAACTCTTGGAGAGTTAATGGCCATTCTCAAGGAGACAAAGCCAAAGTTTGCAATAAGGCAAGTAGCACAAGGTGGACCTTACTTCGATATTCTAGAAACCCAAGGCTTGGCCAAAGGCTTCTGGGATATAGAAAATGGCAAAGGAAAAATCATTACTGTCTTATAGGAAGACAAATACATATCCCAAAATATCTGCCTAAACTGTAGCAAACGGGGTCACCGAAGCGTGACTGCCGTATGGACAAGGCCGACATGAAGGAATTGAAGACGGGCAAGGCTCTGACTTCAAATATGTTTGTCATAAACATGTTCACTAATAGTATTAAAATTGGATTTTAGATACTAAAAGTGGTACATAAATATATGTATTGATGTGCAGAATCTGCTTTGAGCAGGATACTGACTTCAGATTGAGATTACTCTACGAATCGGAAACGGGACGACAGTCGCTGTTTCAACCGTAGAAACCTAAGTTTAGGAACTACCCTTCGAGTGTGTACTTAAATTAAGAAACTGTTGTAATGTAACTAGTTTGACTAGAAACATTATCTCTATATCGAGTATAACTCGTTGCGAGTATACCTTTATATTCTAGAACACTAAAGTATTTTATTTTATAAAGATGATATTGAGATAAACACATTAGATGTAAATAACAAAATTTATATTTTGAATATAAATAGATCTCGAACATATGACATGACAAACTAATAGCTTAAACTGATTTGATCAGAAGGAACTAAATTATGTCATTGTAGTCTGGGACACAATTAAACAAGACTCGTATATCCACACTTTTGAAGAGTGGGTACTAGGGCGGATTTGATTCTATTCAAATGATGTCTACGAATCTAGTTTCTTTGGTAAAGTATCTAAAACACTATTTACTTGGTAAAAAATATAAGTGCCATCGATCTGTTAGCCCTTGTTCATAGTGACGTAAGTGGGCCCTGTCTAGCTAGGCTATAGGTGGATATGAGTATTTCATGACCTTTACGGATGTGGCATCGAATTATGGTCATGTGTTTCTTTTAAAACACAAATCGGAAACTTTTAGAGTTTCGACACGAAATGGACAAACAGATCGGCTAAAGTATTTATACCATCACGATTAGACCATGATGAAAATACTTAAGCAATAAGTTTCTCAAATTACTTGAAAGGGTATAGTATTCTTTCAATGGGGACTCCTTCTGGAACACGTCAATATGACGGTGTGTCCGAACAGAGAAAACAAATTTTGTTGGACATGATAAGGTTAATCATGATTCGCTCTGAGCTACCATTTTCCTTCAAAGGATAAGCATTTAACAGTGCAATACTTATTTTGAATAAGGTTCCATGAAAATCTGTTTGACAGATTTCATATTAACAGGAAAGAAACTGAGTTTTCTCACTCCTAAAGATTTGGGATGCTGGGCATATGTTTGGATGATACCGAACAAGAACCCAAATTGGATAAGTGCCAATTGTATGTTATCCTAGGGAAACCAAAATATAGTACTTATACAACTCACTTGAGAACAATGTAATTGTTGCTCACCATGCGGTTTTCCTAAGAGGAATACCGATATGTAGTGGTACGTGGGAGGATAGTAAAACTCGATGAAAATCGGAGTTATACTGTTCAAGACACCAAGTCCTTAATGGAACACAAACAGTTCATCAAGGATGAAACTGTACCAGTAATCTTCGAATACACAAGAACCGCGTAAGTTGGAGAGAGTCAGAAAACAACCTGGGTATTGGTTTCTGATCTCACCTTATAAAGATGTCAATCTTATTGAGGAATATGAACTGACTACGTATGAGGAAGTGATACAAGGTATCGACTCCCCATTATGGCAAAGTGCCATTAGTCTGAAATGGATTCCATGTATATCAACTATGTTTGGACACTAGTTGTTATACTGTTAGACATTATGTCTGTTGGTACTACTAAGTCTTCAAGGAAGACATACGTGGATGGCAGCATACCAACATACTAAGCTAGGCTTGTAGCGGAAAGGTATCGTTATCTATGTTGTGTTGGTTACAACGAAATCTTTTACCTGTTGCCACGTTAAATCCATTTGGATAATGCTTACTGATGCTGCATGTTTCATTTATGAAATATGGCAGCTGAACCGAAAAATTGCTTTCTTGAAAAGGAAACCTTTTGGAGGATGTTTTCAACATCCTGACGATTTTGTCGTATAAAAACTAGAAAACAAGGTTTGCAGGTTATTCGATCCATGTTTGGATTGAAGCAAGCATTAGGTTCTTGGAATTATCGTTTTGATGTAATCATAATGGTTTATGATTTAATTCAAAACGAGAAATGATTCTTGTGTGTATAAGGAGGTTAGTGGGAGCGCACTGAAAGTGACTGTCCTAAATAATGATGATATGTCATTTCTTTGAAATGATATTCCCATATTACAATCGGTGAAAGCTTGGCTTTCATAAAAATTCTTCGTAGAATTCTTGGGAGAAACAACCTTTATTCTAGGAATAAAGATCCACTGGGATAGATTTAAAGTTGTTAACACTCTCTGAGAAATCGTACATTGAAAAATATACGTTACCTGGTGTCTCATACGCCTTGAGCATATGGAGTCACAAATAGGTCAATCCAAGTGATAGTCACTGGATTGATATTAAGAACATCCGTTAGTATCTTAGAGAACTAATGATGATGTCTTAAACCTATGGAGAAGGAGAACTTGAAGTGACTGGGATCACTGCTGCAAGTTTCCCAACCGATAAAAACAACGGTACTATACGGTTTGAATAACGGAACAGTGAGCTGGAAATCTTCAAAGCAAGATAATGTTACCGAATAAACAACAAATGCGGGTTATTGCTGCAGCTGAGGCAGCAATAGAAGCCATTTGGGTCGATAATAAATCTAATTAGATTAGATATAGTTCTGTTAGCAGCTGAGCTAGGCGTCAGCACAGGCAAAAGAATTAATGGTCTCATCAACGATCCATATATATACTTCAACTATGATTCGTTCGGATCATACATCGTGGCGATGTGATGATAGAATAAATCGTATCAGACGATAATCACACAAATCCACTGACGAAAGCCTTTCCTCAGCAGTTTGAGCGAACCGTACATAGTTAAGGTGTATGACACTCGAGTGACTGGCTATAGGCCAAGTGGGAGATTGTTGGACAATTATGACCCATAGCGTCACTGTCTGAACAGATCATGGTGTTGATGCACAAATTAACTATGTGACAATGAGATTGCACTCTTATCATTTGTGATTAGATCACCTAGATGTATAAATGATAGGAAGTCCTTATGATTTGTTCCTGGATTGAGATGATATGAGACAGTATCAGTCCTCGAAGGATTAATCATTAAATATCCCTAGTCGGAATATTATCGAGATTGGACATCGATAATGCGTAAAAGACTAGTATTACACTTGTGCGAGTTGTGAGGGCACAATAGCATAGTTCTCATATATATGGGTATTGGATACTCATGCAAGTGTAATAGGAGGTTGTGTTTACCGATGGTACGGAAACAGCTTCGCTCTGGATAGACCCTTCGGAATTCCATTGGTAGTATGACTACGTGTCTATGGATGTCCGAAGTCAGGGTAGGTGTATTTGGTCTTACCTTGAGACTTGCACCGCTAATACTTGCGACAATCAATATGCTTTGGTTTTGGTCGTCCAAGGCTTTAACCGGTTCTGTGTACGCCTCTGCTAGGTATACTGAGAATCGTAGTGTACTGGGTGTGATGTCAAGACGGAAGTATCACTCCAGTCATAATGGATATGATGTCACGTAGGATACGGAACTAGTACTCTTTAGTACTGCAGTCATTGGGATGATATGACTAGGTCATGTTCATCTGATTATAGAGACTAGTTACCAGACATTCGACATGTGCTTCGTACGGGGCAGTCATAATTCCAGCCCCAGACCTAGCACGTGACACCAGATACTGGATCGTAATACGCAATACTACGTTTACTACGCCTGACATAGATTATATATTCCAGTAAGAATATTTCTGGAGAATTGGGAAGGCACGGTGCTTTGCTAGAAGCCAACTATGTCTTGTAAATCGGTAAGCACGTGGTACAAGGTACGCACATATTCGGATGATCCGATGACCGTATTTACTGCCAACATATCCAAGGATCTCTTGGGTCGCTTCCCAAAGATTCACCGATGACAGTTGATTTAAATTAAAATTAATCTGGGATTAATTAAGAGAGAGAAAATTAATCTAGGATTAATTGAGGTATTATTTAATCTGGGATTAAATGTGTTCGGAAGAGAGAGAACGCGATTAATTTGGAATTAATCGGTAGAATAAATTTAATAGTTAAATTTAATTTTTCTATTTAATTTATTCGTATGGACTAAAATTAATATATCGGATATATTAATATGAATTGGATTTCATTACGAAATTAAATCGTAAACGACGTTCGTAATATATTTGCGAGGCATCATTATTTAATTAAATTAGATTTAATTATTTAGCGACGAAAGTTTGTTTAATCGGATTAAACGGATCCGAGCTGCGGCAAATATTCCTAGAGACATTCTAGTTGGGAGGGTAGTTGGCATTTAAGCCAATACCACTTGCTTTTCAACTACATGGTTTTGGTTTTTGGAAAACCAAGACCCAACTACCAAGTTTGGGTGAAAAGGGTAAAACCCTTTTACCAAACCTAATTCTCTAACATTGAACACACTTGGAACAAAATGAAAAACCCTAAAATCCTCTCAATGGGCGTGAATGGCCTCTTCTCTTCACTTTGATTTTGTGGCAAAATCAACAAAGTTAGCACTTCTAGAAATCAACCAAGGTGATAGGGAAACTAACTCAAGGGTTGGAATCATCACTCAAAGCTTGGATCTTGGAGATCTCTTCTCAAATTTTAAAGCTCAAATCCGTTCATTGTAAGTATATTCCGCAACTTATTTTGAATTTATGAACACCTTTTCTTGCTTATTAGATCCTTGGCATGTTCTAGGAACACTAACAACAGTATCTTCCAACTTTTCACGGTTTAGAGAGCGAGAATCCTTACATGCACATTAGGGAATTTGAAGAGGTAGTAGCAACCTTCCATGACCGTTTTGGGACTACATACATAATTAGACTTAAGTTCTTTCATTTTGCCCTTAATGATAGTGCTAAGAGCTGGTTGTATTCTTTAAGACCTAGGTCCATAGGATCGTGGGACGAGATGACTCAGCCATTCTTAAATAAATACTTCCTACACCGTAAGACGGATTCCCTGAAAAGAAAATTCTCCACCTTCTTCCAGAGAGACAGTGAGACCCTTTTATCAAACATGAGAGCGGTATAAGGAGTTGTTAGCTAGTTGCCCTCACCATGTATATGAGAGTTGGCGTTTAGTAAGTTATTTTTATGATGGATTGACACCTAGGGAGCGCCAATTCGTTGAGACAATGTGCAATGGTGAGTTTATCCGAAAGGACCCTGATAAGGCACTCGAGTATTTAGATGACCTAGCTAAGAAATCTCATACTTGGACTGGACCCAATGTCTTAGATAACACTGACATGATACACACTTCTTCTAGTAGAGGCTTACAATACTTTAGGGAAGAGGATAGCCTTAAGACACAAGTTGAGCTGTTAACTAGACAGATGAGAGCCTCAATAGCCAAAGACAACAAGACAATACATTCAGTAGCCCAGCTAGAATCTCAAGAGTGTGTAGTATATGGTGAGATGAAAGGAACATATGAAGAACAATGCCATGCATTAAGGACGTATTAGAAGCCTTACACACCATACACAGACACCTATAATCTTAGTTGGAGGAACCACCCCAACCCTATTTGGAAGCAAGAGTCTTATCAGCCGATTAAACACCACCACATAGAGGTTATAGTGCCCCTCAATATCACATACTTGCTGTTCCTAAGACTTCTTTAGAGGAAATCATTCATAGAGGCCCAGAAAGCGACTATGGAAGCCAAGATAGCATTTGTGGAGACCTAGAGTAAAACCAATCAGAGGTTTGAGTCATTGATAACTCAGGTAGCGGAAGATAATAAGGAAATAAAGAACCAAATCTCTAAATTGACTAATGTCCTAATGTGCACGAACAAGGAAAATTCCCATATCAAACTCAACCAAATCCATAAGCCCAACACAGGGCACATGCTGATCATTAAGTAGCTAATATAAAAGGTGTTAATGTCATATTCACTAGGAGTGGTACGGAGGTAAGCTTTCAGAACACGTCCAAAACCATAGATGACCCCAAAGATAGTGGTATAGGTACCCCTCAAGAAGAACCAATGCCACCTTTCCAACCAATATTACCTTTCCCACAAGCACTTTGGTCCACAGTAAGAGTTCAAGATCCAACTGTTGAAAACCAATCACAGGGTGAGGATGAGTGTCATTACTCATACATGCTAGAAACGGTCCAGTCAGAAACAGCTTCTCTACAACCTGAATTAAATCCTCATGAGCTGAAACTGGTCCCAATGAACGGAAAAAAGGAGGAAAATGAGAGTTAATGCTCAATTGAAGATGATACATGTGAGGTTAAAAAAGAGATTGAGTAAATTTTTCTTTATGAGGCGTCCAAGATTTCAACAATCTCCGGACCCAAGAAGATCCATGGATAAACTGCCACAGTTAGACAAACATTCTCTCTCACGCCTTCATCAGTACGCTAGATGGAAGCCGCTATGAACAAATTAAGTGGTTACGTCTGACTGAAGACGTTAAACTTAGCGCTAGCGGGGAGGCAACCCTTGCATCTGTATTTATTTTACTTTATTTATTTTATTTACTTTAGTTTTATTTTAATGTGTGCTAATTGCATGTTTTATTTTTATTATTTGCATGAGTGTTTATGCAGGAGTTAGCACAACCTACATAGCCACACAACTAAAGTCTCACCAGCAGGAACCTAATCAACTCCACGCCTATTAGTGTTGTTTCTTAATCCATTTCTTTATATTTATCTTACATTGAGGACAATGCAAGTTTTAAGTGTGGGGGTGTGTATGCATGCGCATGATAAAACCTGTGTTAAATACATTTCTCTAAAAAAAAAAGAATAAAAAAAAAATTTATTGTTTTGTTTTTTTTTTAGTCTTTGATAGTTAAAGTTTAAGTCCAATGATGATATTGTTTGTTTTATAATGAAATTTTAGAAACGATAAGTCCTTTAATGTACTTTTATCTGATGCTTTGAATAGTTTATCTATGTTAGACTCTTAAGCACTTAATTATGGGTTTTTATCAGTGAAAGCCTGAGTAGTTAGCAAGATGACTAGTTGAAGAAATTACATGTCGATGAATGACCGTTTGCTTAGATATCTATCCTGATTTGCTTGTGTTATGACATATGGTATGGTTGAAAATAAAAGAAAAGTCTCTGAAGAAAGAAAATAAACCACCTATAACCGATAAGCGTGAAGCTACTCAAGGGCGAGTATTAGGACCACCATGAGGAGAAATGCTACCTTAAAGGGTAGGTGTGTTGAGAAAAAAAAAAGAAAAGAAAAAGAGAAGAAAAGAAAATGCAAAAAGGAGAAAATGAAAAAAAAAAAGACTGAGGAAAAAGAGAAATCATGCCATTTTGAGCACAGAAAAGTAACTATAGAGCTTAACTGATATATCTAGGTTGGTTTGACCCATCGATTCCAGTTTTTAAACAAAATCATTGAGTTGGCTTACCTAGGTATAAAGCTGTGAATAAGCTTTTACACACACACACACTGTGAGTCTTGCTTAGATAATTTATTCAAAGACTTGGATTTGAGTTACGTTGAGTACTGTAAAGGTTCTTTGGTTTTATTACTAAGCATTCTTTGAGGATAAAAATTATGTGAAACTATTAGGGCTATTTAATTTTTATTTTTGTATGATTGTATGTTTTGAATGACGTTTGTGGGTGTTGTCGCTGTAAGCCCTCACGAGACTATAATTCGTCCACTAGGGACACCTAGGGGTTTAAAGGCTTGTTGCATACGCTAAATGCAATCGTGATCCCTACGAAAGTGGCTTAGATAGTTTTATTTATTTATTTAGTTTTTTATTTTATTGTACGTTTGAATTGCTAGAGACTAGCAATAAGATGATTGAGGGTTGTGATAAGTGCATGAAAGTGTACTTAGAACACTGCTAACTCATCTTTATTATCATATGTTTTAATCTTAATTAGAGTCATTTTGTGCTTTGTTAATAGGAAGCAATGGATCAAGGAGAATGGAGCAATTGGACATCTTCAGAGCCTAACAAAAGTATTGGACGCACGCGGGAGCATCAGCCGCACACTGAATTTAAAAAGGCTATAACTTTTGATCTAAAAAGAGTTGCGAGACAAATAAAATATTGATTTGCATGTACTTGAGGAGATCTAGTCAACTGCAGCATCCGGACTAGCTGTTGGCGCATCAAGTTGAGTGGTGTACGTCGCGACGCGAAACTGCGATCTCAGGATTGTATGCTGGGTGTTTTTAATGCAATTTAGGGTTTCTGGACTTTTCTATATAAATCCAACTTCAACCTAAACCCTAGATGAGGAGAAAATCAGAGAGAAATAGAGGAGAAACATACAAAAAGATCCATAAACACAAAATCAAGGGAGGAGAATGAAGAACTTCAAGGAAATCATGACGTCTCTTCGATCTATTCAGGCTGCATCTCTTTCTTCCATGGAGAGCTAATCTCCTAGGCAAAGCTAAGGATGAAATTCTATATTTAAACTTCTTATATTCATATTGTTGATTCTTAAATGAACCTTTTAACGTTTGATAAAATTGATGGTTGTTATTCTTCATTATCCTTTGATTTATCAGTCCAAAAATTGTGTTTTATCAAATTCCATATAGATCCAGTCATGCTTCTTCTATGTGTGATTTGTGAAATTAGTTGTGACTGGTAAAGTTGTTTTATATGTTGGTCTTCTGCTGCAGTATTGCCTGAGGGTATATTTTCGATGTTAGATAGCTCGTAATGATAACTTTTGTGTGTGTAAACGTAGAGAAAATAATCATTAATTACCTTAAAATTTAATGTGAGTAGAATTGAATAGCTTCCAATTGTTGGTTTGAGATGTGAAACCTTCAATTGTGTAATGAAAAGAATCAATAACTGAATACAAGAGGTTGATATAAGAGGAATTCCTGATGCTTTGCTGTTTATCTCTATAGATATTTCCTGCACACTTTTCATAGTTTTTATTTTATTTTATCTTTTATTATCAATTTCATTCATTTTCTTTATTTAAGTTATTGCTAAAGTTTTTGTTTGAGTAAATTAGTTCATGTAACCATCTCTCCGAGGAATCGACACCCCAGCTATACTGTGATAACCGCAAGTTATTTTTGGGAGTAATTAACGCCCAAAAAAAACCAGACCCAGAAAAAGAACAACCCAACACAGACAGAAGCCCTCTACCCAACTACCCTTCTGTTCCACCACCCACCTATATGATTATCTCCGGCCTACCCGAAAGCCTTGTCCTCCAAACCCTCAAACACCAAGCCTTTTACATGGATATATGGACAACAGTAGTGAAGATGAAACAGAGCAGGGGATAAATTCCTGGAAAAACTTCTCGAGTAGTGACAAAGAGAAGAATGAATAGAAAGAAGAACTACTGGAGTCGAAGAATCTGACCCTCGAAGAATCCAAGAAGACAAGTCTGTAGATGACGAAGATGTTTATTTTTGTAATCCTGCATTTATTAGTCATAAAGACATTATTTTGCTTACTTGCTCGAAGCTTTTTAGTTTACATCATAACATGCGTGACGTGAGCATATTTAACATTAATTCAACAAATACAAACACATTTATTCTTGGTACATCTGAAAACCCCAAGGGAATTTTAATTGCAAGTGAGAATCGGAATAGAATTGACAGAAGAAAATTATAAGTAGGCCCGGGGGTGACTAAGGACATTAATAAGCGAAGGGCGCCAAAGAAACACAAGGAAGGCCTAACCCATCGGAATAGGGAATGCATCCACACATTCATGCATACACGTCATATACATGTAATTTTTGTTTTGTGTTCGCAGGTTTTGAAGAAAAAAAGGAAAAAGTGGCAGAGATTAGAGACTAAGGAATGGTTCAAAAATGAACCATCTCAACTCAGGGACGGTTAAAAAATGAACCATCTCAACTCAGGAACGGTTCAAAAATGAACCATCTCAACTGAGAAACAGTTCAAAAATGAACCATCTCAATTTAGGAACAGTTCAAAAATGAACCATCTCAATTCAGTAATGGTTCAGAAATGAACCATCTCTCTTCAGTAGCGGTTCAGAAATGAACCATCTCACATCAGTAATGGTTTTGAAATGAACCACTTCATATCAGTAACGGTTCGGAAATGGAACAACATCTCAACCAGTAACGGTTCGGAAATGAACCACCTCACATCAGTAACGATTCGGAAATAAACCATCTCCCATCAGTAACGGTTCAGAAATGAACCATCTCTCATCAGTAACGGTTCGGAAATGAGCCACCTCACAACAGTAACGGTTCGGAAATGGGCCACCACCTCACATCAATAACGGTTCAGAAATGAACCATCATCTCGCATCAGTAACAGTTCAGAAATAGACCACCATCTCACAACAGTAACAGTTCGGTAATGAACCATCATCTTACATCAACTCAGTTCAAAGCATCTCGGAAAGCAGCAGGTTAGTAAAACAGCCCACAAACCAGGTAAGTTAAAAAATACATGCATGACTTTGATAGGATTGTCACTGTCGCACAGTACACAACTCCCATCAAATTGGGGGCGACTGTAGGCACTGTATTTTTACATACAGCCCAATGATGAGCCTCATATGGAGGCATTACCTAATAAGTTGCGGAAGTCACGGGAAACGGACGTCGGAAGGGAAAATTCAAAAATTAATACCTCGTCAAATTTAATCTCACTAATTAGCCTCGGCCCAAAACCCTCGCAACCCATGAAAAGCCCATTCTGCCCCAGCCCAATCCAAAATAATTAAAACACATACAAAACACATGTCAAAATCCATCAAATCCCCTGCCAATTCAAAAACATTTTGAATCCAATCCCTACCAAAAATACACAATTTCTTTCACTAAATAATTTAATAAAAAACATCCCTTAATTTCTTGATTTATTTCATTACTTGAAACCCTAGCATGCACAACCCCAACCCTAGCTTGCAACTATAAAATGATAACAATTCCAATCCCTTGGACTCTCTCTCATTCATGGCATAAGAAAAACCCTAAACACTCTCATCTCTCTCTCGCCTGTCTTCTCTTACCTTCTCTCCACACGCGCCAATATCAACCAAACCCTAAAGATTCTTTCACAGCATTCTTCAAACGAAGACAACAACAAGCCATAAGCCTCATACATTACACCACTCATTTCGGCATCAACAGAAGAGAAAACCTACTCGGCAACTCATCAACAAAACCAAAACCCCTAACCCTTCAACCAACGGCCAACATACCAAAAAAATAAAAACGTCACATGGCATCATCACACACAGACCACTAGGACACATTCTAAGGCATCATGGAAAATACTCAACATTAAGACACACATACACGTAGCCATTACCCCACTACCGAGCAGAAAATAAAAAAACAAAGCTGACATGCTCAACACACAGTCCACAACAACAACCAAGCCAAGGTAAAGTCCACTGAATAAGTAACAAAATAAATCAAGCCGCAAAGCAGCCCTTACACGGCATCAACCAAAAGAAGCAAAGACACGCACTAACAGCCCTTCACCGACCCAAGTAACTACAAAACTAATAGCCCTTAATCGACTAAATTAACAAGCAAACTTACTCACAAAAACGGTCCCAAACTACAGCCAAAACAGTGAACCAAAATAGTCCTTAAATAGTCCAAAAATCAGCCAACAAACCGAGATAAAAACACCCCAAATAGTCCAAAATTCATCCCAAAACTAGTAGTAAAAATAGAGAAAACAACAACCCAAAATAGCAGAAACAACAAATCAGCGAACCAGAGAAACAGCGGAGGATTAACCCTTCCGGCGACGGCGTAACACACTTCCAAGAAGCGATTTAAAAGGTAAGACCCGAGGGCCCATTTCTTTAATATTTTTATTATTTAATTTTATGTTCATTTTACCGCCTGTGTTTATTATTCCGTTATTTACTTCCCTCTGTTATTTCATTATTTATTTATTATCGCTGATTGTTAGTGCGCATGGGCTATTTACATTGGATTAAGGTCCCTCATTTGGGGGAAATACATGAGGGCAACCTTTGCCATGATATTTTACCGCGCCGGACGAGGTATGCTTAGTTGGATGTGAAATATGTCCAACCGGACATACAAGATCCCATATAGATGTCGGCCAAATCTCTTGGTCACATCTCTTTTCTCTTATTCCGTTATTCATTTATAGTTGTTCCTTTATTTATTTATTCATCATTATTTAGTGGGCATGGGATATTTACATCAGATTAAAGGTCTATTCATTTGCGAGAAATGCCTAAGTGTAGCCTTTACCATGATATTTTGCCGCGCCTGGTGAGGTATGCTTGGTTGGATGTGAAATACGTCCAACCGGGCATACAAGATCCCATATAGATGTCGGCCAAGTCTCTTGGACACATCTATTTCTCTTATTTCGTTATTCATTTCTTGTTGTTCCTTTATTTATTTACTCATCGTTATTTAGTGCGCATGAGCTATTTACATCGGATTAAAGGTCCTTCCATTTGCGGGAAATGCCTGAGGGCAGCCTTTACCATGATATCTTGCTGCGCCGGACGAGGTATGCTTGGTTGGATGTGAAATAAGTCCAATCGGACATATGAGGTTCTATATAGATGTCGGCCAAGTCTCTTGGCCGCATCTCTTATACTTTTATTCTACCATTATTTTCCTTTTTTATTATTTATTTATTTATCGTATTCATCATCGTGCATTTCCTTTGTGTTATTTATTTAGTTATACGCCTTTCCATTGCATTTTTTAGTTATCGCTTCGTATTCATTCCATTAGTTATCTTTATTTATTCTGCTGCATCACTTCACGTTTATTTCCATGATTGCATTAATGTTTATGTGCGTTATCCCTTGTGGTATATCGGATGGAAACCCATACGTAAATTTCATAGCCGAATCCGAATAGACGGTAGTGCGGTCTGTACTTGGGACACAACACCACGTATCACTCGAGAAATACTCGCATGTGTATGACTATCCATCATTTTATTCGTTATTTACTTATTAACGCTTTTGTCACTTTTGACTATTCATTATAATTTTCATTATCGCATTTCTTAATGTAATATGCTTCCACTGTTTCTATTAATGTTTATGGGTATGCAAATTCATGTGTTTATTTGAATTATCTTGCATGTGATGCATAAAACTTGTTTAAATTATTGCATAAACTTATTCATTACAATTGGCATACAGAAGAGACCATTTCAAACCCAACGGCTTAAGGTCTTCCCTTGCGAGGGGCGAGTACGACCTTAAAGCATTTCCCAGTTCACACTGGGTGGCGACTCATTTATTCTCCGGTTTAGTCCTCCGCGGGCTACTCCGTACTCCCAACGGGCAGCGAGCCAGGACAGCGTCACCCCATCTCTGTGCCATATGTCCACAATAATAATCAGTTCAATTTGAGGGAAGTGCAACTAATGATCCTAATGCCCATATTAGTAACTTCTTGAAAGTTTGTGGCACATTCAATTACAACCGAGTGGCAAAAGAAGCAATATGTCTGCAAGCGTTCCTATATTCCTTGAAAGACAGAGATAAGGCTTGGATCCATTCACTACCAGCAGGTTCTATCACAACTTGGAACACTCTTGCCACCAAGTTCCTTGCAAAAACTTTCCCCCAGCAGAATAATAGAATTGCGAAATAACATCACATTCTTTGTGCAACATGACTCAGAATCCCTCTGAGAAGCATGAGAAAGATATAAAGAATTGCTCCTAAAATGTCATTACCATGAGATTGTAAAGTGGCTTCAAGTCCAAACCTTCTACAATGGACTTTCTGGAATAATGAAAACCACAATAGAAGTTGCTGCTGGAGGAGCATTAATGGAAAAATGAGAAGATTAAGCCTGAGACTTAATTGAATAAATGGCTAACAACAATTCCTTGTGGCCAACAAAGAGGAGCATGATCCATCGAATAGCAGGAATCCACGAAGTAGGAACCAACTCAGCTGTGAATGCCAAGCTGGATCAGATATACAAGCGCCCAAAAACTCTTAGCATGCAGGTTAATGCTGGATCCATAAGTTCACCATATGAAGGAGCACCAGAGGCAAAATCTTTCAACCAATATGATGAGACTGCGAACTATGTCAACAAATTCAACAGATAGGGAAACAATTCATATTCCAATACCTACAACCCAGGTTGGAGGAATCATCCCAATTTCGCATGGAGCAACACTTCAGGGCAAAAGAATAATCCACCACCTAAATTCCAATAGAAGAAAAAAAGGCTAGGATAATGAAAAAGAACCAGGAATAACAGAAGTGTTTGCCCAAATGAAAAAGCAAGAAGTCAAATATAATGCTATGTTTAAAAATAAACAGTATCATACGATGTTAAGTTTCAAAGCCAATCAACTTCTATAAAGGCACTGGAAAATCAAAGTGGACAACTGACCAATGCTTAGAGTTATAGACTGCAAGGTACCTTTCTTAGAAACACAAAACCAAATCCAAGGAAAATAGGGAATAGGCAATGTCAAGCCATCACTTTGAAAAGTGACACTAAAATCAACAAAGATGTTGGAATCAAAACATCTGCTGAGAATGTTCCAAAAAAAGAAATGAAGCAGATCTACAGATGGAGGAAAAAGAGGCAAAAGAAAATGATCGAGAAAGATTTACTCCACCTCCACCTTTTCACAGCGTCTCCAGAAACACAAACTGGACAAATAATTTGCTCAATTCCTAGAGATCTCAAAAAACTGCATATAAACATTCCATTTGCAGAAGCGCTAGAACAAATTCCCAACTTTGTCAAATTCATGAAAGATATTCTATCATGAAAGTGAAGATTGGGAGATTACGAGACGGTAGCATTGATAGAAGTATGCATCACCATCATTTAAAGGAAGCTCCCTCCAAAGTTTAAGGGTCCTGGAAGTTTCACCATCCCTTGCACCATATGAGAACATTAATTCGGTAAGCCTTTATGTGATTTATATTCTAGTATTAACTTGATGCCTTTATCTATTTACAGGAAACTACAGCTTGGAGAAGCAAAGCCTTCCTCAGTCACTCTGCAACTTGCTGACAGATCACTCACATTTTCGATAGGGGTAGTGGAAGATGTACTGGTCAAAGTGGAAAAATTCATTTTCCCAATAGATTTCATTGTCCTTGAGATGGAGGAAGGCAAAGATGTACCCATCATCCTTGGGAGACCATTCTTGGCTACAGGTGTGTAAAAATATGAACTAATCATGATGATATATGACCAAAAAGTAACATTCAATATTTTTAAAGCCATGAAATTTCTAAATGACGAAAATGAGGAGGAATGTTTTAGACTTGATGTAATAGACAGTATCATCCAGAATACAGAAGCTATGAAACTTTCCACTGACAAACTTGAAGCGTGCATCACCAACATGACTGACAAAGAATTAGATGATGAGATTCTGGATTGTATCAACAATCTTGATGGAGCCTCCAACTTCAGATCGACAACACATGTGGAAAGTTTGGAACTATTGAAAAATGAATGAATCAAGCCCTCGATTGAAGAACCACCGCAACTAGAATTAAAGACACTTCTTAGCCATCTCGGGTATGCATACTTAGAAAACTCTTTTGTTTTACCTGTAATTATTTCTTCGTCGCTAACATAGGTGTAGAAAGTTAAGTTGTTGAGAGTGCTACGCAAGCACAAGAAAGCTATTGGCTGGACTATAGTAGACATTCGAGGCATCAGTCCATCATTTCACATGCACAAAATCATGAAGAATGATAAATACAAAGCCACAGTAGAGCATCAATGGAGACTGAATCCAATTATGAAAGAAGTAGTAAAGAAATAAATCATCAAATAGTTGGATGCCGACATCATTTACCCCATCTTTGACAGCCATTGGGTGAGTCAAATGCAATGTGTACCCAAGAAATCAGGAATGACTGTAGTCACTAATGAAAAACCGAGCTGATTCCAACAAGGATAATGACTGGATGGAAATTATGCATGGACTACAGGAAACTGGACAAAGCAACACAGAAAGATCATTTCCCACTACCATTCATTGACCAGATGCTAGACAGATTGGCGGGACATGATTTCGACTGTTTTCTGGATGGATACTCGGGGTATAATTAGATTTCCATCACCCTAGAAGATCTGAAGAAAAAAAAACTTTCACACGCCCCTATGGTATTTTTGCTTTCTGCAGGATGCCATTTGGACTCTGTAATACTCCTGCCATATTTCAACATTGCATGATGGCCATCTTTTCAGACATGATAGAACAAAACATGGAAGTCTTCATGGATGACTTCTCAGTATTTGGAGACTCATTCGACCGCTGCTTGTAAAATCTGGAAAAAAATGTTACAAAGATGTGAAGATACCAACCTGGTACTCAACTGGGAAAATGCCATTTCATGGTGTAGAAAGGCATTGTCTTGGGACATCGGATCTCAAAGAAAGGAATTGAGGTAGACAAAGTAAAGATCGAGACAATAGAGTAACTACCTTCATCATCATCCGTCAAAGGGATTCAAAGTTTTCTTAGACATGCAGGATTTACAGGAGATTCATCAAAGACTTCTCCAAGATTGTTAAACCATTATGCAATCTGCTGGAGAAATACGTGCCATTCCACTTCACCAAAAAAATGCCACCATGCTTTTGAGATCTTGAAACAGAAACTTGTCTCTGCCCCCATCATAGTAGCACCAGATTAGACACTCCTATTTGAGGTTATGTGCGATGCCAGTGATTTTATTGTAAATGTAGTTTTGGGATAGCGTAAGTCGAAAGTTTTTCACACCATCTACTACGCTAGCAAAACTTTAAATGAAGCACAACTCAACTACACAATAATTGAAAATGAGTTGCTCACAGTTGTGTTTGCTTTTGATGAATTCCGCTCTTATTTGTTGGGTCCCAAAGTGGTAATCTACATAGATCATTCAGCAATCAAATAATTGATCGCGAAGAAAGATGCCAAGCCCAAATTGATCCGTTGGGTACTTCTACTACAAGAATTTGACGTGGAGATTCGAGACAGGAAGGGGACAGAAAATCAAGTGGCAGATCACTTGTCAAGGCTCGAAAATGGAGGTACAACTGGTAATGAACTGACAATCAAAGAAACTTTTCTAGATGAATGGTTGTTTGCCATCAAGCAATAGGAAATCCCACGGTATACTGACTATGTGAACTACATAGTATCATGGAAATGGCCATCAGAATGGACATATCAATAACGAAAGAAATTTTTGAAAGAAGTCAAGCATTATATCTGGGATGAGCCGTACCTTTTCAAATATTATGCGTGTTAATTATTACGGTGTTGTGTACCACATGAGGAGGTCAATAATGTCCTACAATATTGTCACTCATCTCCATATGGTGGACACTTCAGCGGAGATAAAACTATAGCCAAAGTCCTACAATCAGGTTTGTTCTAACCCACTTGTTTAAAGATGCTCACTTATTCGTTCTTTAATGTGACAAGTGCCAGAGAACGGAAAATATTTCAAGGAGAAATGAAGGACCTCTTCAAAGCATTCTCGAAGTGGAGGTATTTGATGTATGAGGAATTGAATTTATGGGACCCTTTGTTCCATCATATGGAAATCTGTACATTCTAGTTGTAGTAGACTACGCCTCCAAATGGGTTGAGGAAATAGCAATGCCATTAAATGACTCCAAAGTGGTGTTATAATTCCTTAAAAAGAATATTTTTACTCACTTTGGAACACCTTGAGTGATCATTAGTGATGATGGCACAAACTTCTGCAACAAGTACTTTGATGCACTCTTCGCCAAATACGGAGTTACTCATAAAGTTACCACTGCTTACAATCCGCAGTCAAGTGGGCAGATTGAAGTTTCCAACATAGAAATCAAAAGAATCCTGGAGAGAACTATTGGATCAACATGGAGGGACTGGTTTACAAAATTGGATGACGCATTATTGGCTTATCAAACAACTTATAAAACACCCATTGAAATGTCCTCATATCGAATGGTGTTTGGGAAAGCATGACTTCTTCCTGTGGAGCTCAAACATAAAATGCACTGGGCACTGAAAAATCTAAATTTTGATATTCAAACAGTATGAGAGAAACGGCTTGACCAACTGAAAGAATTGGAAGAATTTCACCTTCATGCTTATGAGAATGCCAAACTGTAGAAAGAAACGACCAAGAAGTGGCATGATAAAAAATAGTACGCAGACAATTGGAACTAGGACAGCAGATGTTGTTATACAACTCAAGGTTGAAACTTTTCCCTGGCAAGCTAAAATAATGGTGGTCAGGTCCATTTGTAATTATCCAAGCGTTACCCTACAGAATATTTGAGATACATAACCCCAACTCGAACAACACGTTCAGGGGAACAGCCAACATATCAAACACTATTGGGAAGAATCATTTGAGTGATAAAAATAGAGTCTCACATTGGCAGATCCAACATAACATTTGGGCAATCATGTCTAGTTGACGACGTTAAACTTAGCGCTAGCAAGGAGGCAACTTATGCAATTTGTGTATATATTGAGATTTTATGTGTTTAATTTTTGTAGGAAAAGTCATAGACAGGATGAAAGACGTTCTTGTAAAATTTCACAAGTATTTTCCTTCTTTCTTTCAAAACTTTCTGATGAAAGTCTAAAAAGCACGCATTGAAAGAATTAGGCTTCTGATGATCAAAGGTATTACTACTAATATCCATTGGATAATTGAAGCACGAGTTCGTGTGAGTCATCCAACTCTTTTATTATTCCATTTTTGTCTGGTATTGGAAAAAACACATATGCTAAAAAAAGAAGAGCTAAATGATTATGTGTTTTCTATAATTGTGCACGCTGTACATGCAATACTCGTTGTCGTTATTTAAGAATGGTGTCTGATAACCGCGAAGATAAAATAAAATTCATTAGGGATGACATGAGTAAGGAGTCTTTAGATGACATATTATTGACTCTTGAAAAGCATCCTAGTAGATATGTGTATCACGCGATTCATAATTTACATACATAGTTTCGAAGAGAAAGACAATATTAAGTCTTGGGAATCTGACTTTAAAAGACCCTATTTGCCAATTTATAAGAAAATTGGATGGGAAGCTTGTCCCTGACACATAGATGTCATTCAAGCCGTTACTACCTGTACATAATTTTGATTTCTTTGTCTTGAACAAATAATTGTGATTTGTTTTGTTATTTTCTATTATTTTTACCGACAGCATCCAGACTTTTTGACTTTTATGATTTAATTTACTGTTTATCGAATAATTATCATTTAGCAGGTACTAGTGCTATTAGTACTCACCCTTTTTGGGATTTATAAATTCAGCTCGTCAGTGCTCTCTTCAACACATCCAGATTTGAGAGAGAGTAAAGAAAAAATGGAAGCAACTTCAAGAAGATGAGTCATAAATATCTGTGTGTTTTGCGAGACTAGTTTTAGAACTAAGCCATAATTTATTGAGGCAGCAAAGGAATTGGGTGGATTCATGGTAGAGAGAAATATACACTTAGTATATGACGGTGGCAATCTTGGTCTGATGTGATACGTTTCAAAGGCCGTACAGGAAGGAGGTAGTCAAGTTTTGGGAATCATCCCAAAACCTTTGGCAGACACGAACCTTATCGGACAATAAAACGGAGTGAATGTATTGTATCAGGTACTTATTGAAATGATTAATTGTGCTGATACTTTATTGCTTTGCTAGGTGGCTGAGCATGATGGAGGAAATTTTCACAGTGCTATCTTGGGTGAACTTGAACATACACCAGAAACCTATTGGATTGTTTAATATTGATGGATTTTTTTACTTGCTTTTTGTGTTTCTTGAAGATGTCAAGAGAAATGGGTTCCTTTCAAAACTCGTAAAAGATATCCTCTTCACTGCCAAAATAATCAATAATTTAATTAACCAGCTCTTGATGTTTGAACCAAATATTGACCATATCCTTTCCAAGTTGAACTGGTCTAATAATGATCGTGGTAAGAAACATAGGATAAATCTGGATTTTACCATTTAGTTTCTTTTTAGATGTAGAATTTTGACACTAACCAGGTACTGTTTTCTAAACTTTTTTTCTTCTTTTTAGACATTGCGGATAATCTCTCAATTAAGTTTAGGGGAAGAGAATAGTTGACTAGTATCTTGTTTTTATTTTTCTTTGTGTTGTTGCTTTGATCGTTTTTATTCAAATTTTTTTTAATGTTTTTTACTTGACTAACCAAGTGGAATTGGGCTTGAGATAGCTATGTAAGGAATTTTCACTCTTGAGACGTATCTCAGCCTAATTTGTAACAAGTAAATTTTTATTTATTTCATTTTGATTTATTTAAAATCATGAATTTTCTATAATATTGATTAAATTGGATCGTCATATGCTCATTTGATAGGTACTATCAACATACATGGTAACATAAGTACATTGGTTGTAAGTGAAAGTTTGTGATATTCAGTGCTATAGTTTATTGGAAATACACCTAAATGCGATGGAAGAAAAAAAAAAGAAAAATAAAATGTGTATATAAATAATTAACTATGCTTTTACTTAGTAACCAAACATCTTGCCTCAGTAAATAGTGATTGTTCACATCAAACGGAAAAAAACTGAGTTAATAATAATAAAGTTTCTACTTAGTAACCGGACATCTTGCCTAAGTAAGAAGTGATTGTTCACATCAAATGATAGAACTTTTAACATCTGAGATCTGATTAATTAAGTCTGTAGGGGTGTCTTAACACCTAGTGCCCTAAAGCCAACTGGTTTAGGAGTCACTGACCCAAAACTTCGTTACAAGAATTGAAGATGTTATAAAAATAAATAAATAAATAAAAATTAGAAAAAGATCCATTGCCAAAAAAGTCTGAATTTTCTTTTCAACTACACTTATGAATATTATGGGCACACTGGTTTGATTAATACCTTATTGGCTGTGTCTATGAAAAAAGGTAAAAATAATCAGAGAATTTACTTATTTGGTAATTTAGAAAGAAAAAAAAATAACTTAAATAAGAATTTCACTTGTTTAGTTACTAACTTGTTTATTTTTTTTATTTTGCTTTGTGTGTTTGGTTGTACATTTGATTGACATTTGTAGGTATCGTCACTGTAAGCCCTCACGAGACTACAACTCGTCCACTAGGGACACCTAGGGGTTTAAAGGCTTGTTGCATATGCTAAATGCAATCGTGATGCCTACGAAAGTGGTATAGTTTAATTTCATTTTAAAGTTATTTACTGCATTTTATTTTGTTTGTTTTGCTCGCGGACTAGCAAAAAGTTATGTTTCGGGTTGTGATGAGCGGAAAATATATCAATATTTAACACCATTTTTACTTAATATTTTGTATAGTTTATCAGGTATTGTGAATATTTAGATATATTTTGTGTTATTTTGTAGATAAATAAAATATCGAGACTCGTTGGAATCAAATCGGGGCTAAAACGGTGAAAAACAGATGAAAAAGGCAAAATGGGAAATTTACAGTTCACGCATCTTGACAAGCACAATTCTCTGCGTGGTGACACGCCTCAATTATTCAGTTGCTGAACACATCATCACGTGTATCAGCACTGCGAAATCATGATATCAGCATAATAATTTATCTGTCGACACGCATCATCACTTGTGTCATCATCGCTTCATCATGACGTCACCATAATTATTAATTTGCCGACAGCCACCATCTACTGTTTCGCGCATCGCTATGCGCAAACCCTTTGCATCGCGATGTAGCCTATTTTTGGAGCCTATAAATATCGGTTGAAATCAAAGGAATTCTTCATTTTTTTATGGTGAATTTCCTTAGAATACTAAGAAGAGAGTATCTTGTTTGTTTAATTTCAGTTTTCTTGTATTTAATTTTCATTTTAAGTAATAAATCTTTCTTTGTTTTACTTATAAGCATGAGTAGGTAACTTCTTTATGCTGGGGTGAAGGTGAAAATTTTATTATAATAATTTAGATTAATCTCATATATATATATATATATATCTTAGAACCTGACTTAATTGGATACCGCCTTTATGGTCGGTTGGACTTAAATAAATTAATTTTAACCTGACTTAATTGGAGACCGCATTTATAGTCGGTGTGAATTAGTTAAAAGCTGACTTAATCAGGATACCGCCTATTTGGTCAGTTGGTAATATAATGCAAATTTATATATATTATAATAATGGAGATTTCTAGATTTGAAATAATAAAAGTGGATCCCCAAACCCCAATATTTTATTTCATTGTTGTAATTTCTACCTTTTTAGTTTTCAGTTAGTTGCATGATGTTTTATTTACTTATGTCTTTAGTAGTTTGTAACATCCCGCCCGAAGCCAGGATGCTACTGGTATGAGACATGAATCTCCATAAGCCTCTAATTCTATTAAAATTTCGGCATGACCTTTGGTAAAAATCATGAAACCTATATCCAAATCCAGCATCTCGAGGTCTCCTGATATTAAATGCAAAGGCAATCATCTCAACTCATGCAAATAGGCCTCCAGCCTGACAAATATCAACTCATGCAAATAGGCCTCCGGCCTGACAATTTTCAACTCATATGTAAATAGACCTCCAGACAGACATAAGATAAATAACTACAAATAACTACTTGCTCAGCACGATTAAAACTACATTTGTGATATAAAATAAATAAAACCAAGGCTGTGGGAGCGCAATTACATATCCCAGAACCATACAACGACTAAAGACCGACTTGACTGCATCGGGGTGATCCGCTTTCTGTAAGACATCAAAGGAAATCTTCTAGCTCTTTAAGTCCAATGTGATATTTCAAAACTAGCAAACAGTTGAGGTGTGAGCTATAAAGCTCAGTAAGTAACTCACCCCTTATGTAAATATATCAAGTAACAATAAGAACTTAAATAGAATTCATATATATGAAAATACACAAACTCATAAATCACATCTTTACCTAATGGCCGATTACTTACATTATACCTAGATAGTTTACCCATTGTACTGAATGTAACAATATAGTGAACTTATCTTTTTGATTCCACACTATACTTTACATCTACGGAATTCTGGTATTTCTCATACACCAATCTAGAAGTATTCATCCACATACATACATATTCTTTTTCCGCACTATAGATGTACTTTATATACTAACAACATCAAATTTCTCCTTATCGAAACTAATTTATTATCTACCAAACCACCCAAACCTGTGTGTAGGACACAGAACTTGGGTGACGCATGCTGTTCTAGGCTCGCGGCCTAGTGGGAGAACGGAGTAGTCCGCGGGGGACTAAACCGGAGAATAATGAAGTCGCCACCCGGTGTGAACCGGGACAAAGATTTAGGCTGCACTCAGCCCTCGCAAGGGAAGACCTCAAACCGTTGGGTTTAGAATGGTCCCTTACTTATGCCACTTGTGATGATATATTTTGCGCAATAAATCAACCGAGTCTACTCAATAATCACGCTCAAGGGTATTTAGATCTAACATGCATCGCTAAATAAATCCTATTCTAAGTTTACATGCTTGAAAGTAAGTCTTTAAACGGCAAACACAATTCCACACAATGAGCATATTAAACCATAGAATCAACATATATAAATCATTATTAAACATAACGTAAACTAATAACATGCATAAAGAACAACATAAATATGCTTTAAAAAAATAACAAACTAAATTAAATCATACTTCAAATAATAAATAAATAACCTATAAACTCTAACATGCCCAAATATAAATTTGGTGTTGGGATGTATGCCCTAGAGCTACATGTGATGTAAACGGTTTCATGTGTTTAGAAATAAAAAAGGATGCATTATTCATTTATCAAATTGTTTGTTTAATTTCGTATATTATATATCTTCATAAATATACCATAGTTACTTATGTACCTTCAGACTTGGTGTATGAGTGTCATGCACCAGAGGATTTAAGTCTGAAGTAGTAATCTTAAATAGTCCATAGAGAGCAACAAACCGGGTACTTTGTTTATGGTTTATCTATAGCTGCGGTCCATTCTATATTTGGATGGCGATCTTAATCCGGATCGTCCATGTAGAGACATGAGAATGGAGGCACCTTATATGATGTGATCATATAGGACTGGACCCAGATAGAAATGACATTCTTATAATATCCGTTAAACAAAGAAAGTTATTTCGATCTACTTGATGGTCATATATGGATTGATCTTAATCCTGAGTGTACTACAAACTCCTGCATGGCGGGATATGTCATTTGATTTACAAAGGTGAGGTTGGTGTAGCAATCTCAACCAATAACTACGTACTTTGGGGGCATAGTCTGTTATGTAGCTGGGAACGTTTTACATAGACATGGAATTCACTCCTTCTTACGAGAAGTAGATGAGTATCTCTCTTAAGGGTTGATTCGGTACTTGAACGATTTGAGTGCTCAAGTCTTTCTATTACGAATAGAAAGATTAATATTCATAACAGTTATGAATAAATCGTTCATTAGAGAATCAATGGTACTTAAGGTAAAAAAAATAATTAGAGGGGTATAACGGACATTATGACCCGGCTCTAATTACGAGATATTCGTGAAGGATCAATTTGTATGCAATGACTATATCGGTGGACACCGACTTGGTTAGGCTTAATATTTCATCTACAGCAACAAGTGTGTAACTTCGGATTTTTAGTGGAATAACCCGGAGTTAATAATTCGAAATATTTAATTAAGAGCTTAATTAATAATTCGAGATTATTGGAGCTCGGAACCGTAGGTCCACTTGGTCCCCATGCTAGCTCGATTTACTTTAGCGGAGAATGGTCCAATTATATACTCACAAAGAATAAATATTATTAATATGATTAATAATATTAATTACATCACACTTGAGACTTTATATTAAAAGTTAATATAAAGTATTAATAATTATAATTATATGATAATTATTAAATTAGAACATTAAATTATATATGATATAATTTAATAAGGCTAAGAATTATTACCAAGGTAGAATTCCTTATGGGATAAGGAATATGATTTGTTTTGTTGGGAAACAAAATCAAATCCTAAACACCCCTTGGCCGAAATTACCATATATGATAAGGAATAGGACTTGTTTGTTTAAGAAACAAAATCAAATCCTAATTCCCTAGCCATGGCCGAAATTCATATATGATAAGGAGTGGGATTTGTTTATTTTGGAAGCAAAATCAAACTAATATTCCTTACCTTGGCGGAATTTTATAAGGGTTGGGAGACTAATGGTTGATTTGTTATATGAAACAAATTACCCATAAGTATAAAAGAAAATATGATTTAAATTTTCAGATTCAAGAATTAGAAAAACCCTAGCCTCCATCTCTTCTTCAAGCTCTCAAAAGTTGAGAAACTGAATTGAAGAACCTGAAATTATTTCGGTGTGTGATTTTAATCTCTAAACCGTTTAGAGATTAATCTGTGAGTGTAGCCCACACTACCCTCCGTTGGTAACGAGACATAGCTCGAAGATCTTGTGACGTTGAAAAGAACCCCAAAACCCTCCCTATACCTCACAGCAGTGGGCAATTTTCCAGCCCATTGCCGCACGCCATTACCACTCACGGGACTCGGTTTTTGTTTGTTTTTCATTCGGATTTTTGGGAAACACTTTTGGGGAATTTTAGGGCTGTGTTAGGATTGATTTTTGGAGAAAAATCAGATCTGAAATTCCAGTGCAGTTCACGCAAATTCTGCTTCAAATTAAGTTCAGTTCGCGCTTGTAACGGGTCCAAAATAGTCCACTAATTCACTGCAGTTCAGGGGGCTGTTCGGGGACTGTTTCGGGGGTGTTCCGGGGCTGAAATATTGTCCAAAATAGAAGCAAAATATCAGTGAACCAACTGGTATCATTCGGCCAAAGCAAGGGGAGAGCAGAAAATTTTTTCAAGTTCGGTCCGTGAGCCTTACCGCTTCCGCTGCGCGAGGGAAGACGTTCCTTACAATTGGCATCAAGAGCGAGGTTGAAAATTGCTCTTAACCCTTCATTTTATTATTTAAAGTTTCTATTTTAACATGTTTATATGAGTTATAAATATGATATGCATGTTTAGATGAGTGGGCACATTATTGAGTTCATGTGATGAATGGTTTTGATATTTCATGTGATGAATGGATTTTGCATTGGTCGTAAATTTTTATGGCTCTTATTTTTGTTGTTGGTTTTGTTTTTGGGTTGTAAGGCCATAAGGCCATTATTTATTTTCATTGTAATTTTAGTTTTCAATATAAAATTTCAATTCTTTGCAATATGGAGCACCGAAGTCGTAAAAGGAGCCAATACCACTTTGGAGCGGGATTTGAAGACCAAGGAATGCCTTGGTATATCTTTTGTACTAATTAGATTTGTATAGGAAAAATAAGAGCCCGGTCAATGCAAAATAAATTTTATGTTATATGTATGTTTATTGTTTGAATAACATGTCATATAGCCTAGGGTGCCCCCTCGTGCATTTTACTTGCCATAACATGTCATAAATGCATTATCATAATAGACATGAAATTATGATTTTATGAAATTTAAAATGTTTAATTAGAATATGATATGTATTGAAATCATTAATTAGATTAATGAGATTTATGTCTAAAACTTGAATTCTAATATATTGGACTTAATTGGTGCATAATAAATTCCATTGATATAGGATGGAAACCCGGATATAAATTCCATAGCAGATTCCGTATGGACGGAAATGTGGTCTGCACTCGAGATACAATTCCACGTACCATTGAATTTTATGACGCACTGAAAATTTATTAAAATGTTTAATAGAATTTTGACCATTTAGAATTCCATGATTTTAGACCTATAAATGCCTAGTATTTTAAAAGTTAAAATATTGTAGCTCACTTATACCACTCTATTTAAATTAGTTTAATAAGAGTAATTATATTAGTAGAGACTAATAAACATTAGTGACACAATTTTAATAGTTAAAATTGATTTAGCTCACTTATGACAAACTAGTGTAAATAACATTTATGCTTTAGCCGCCATAATTTTATAAACACTAGTTAGAATAAAATATTAGATATTTTAGATATAAACCTTAAGTTTAAAATAGTGAGTGGGAGAGGGATATACGACCGTACATCCCGCGATCTCTGTTGTTAGTCCAAAAACGTGAGATTCAAAAGGCACCTCGAGACGGCTTTATTTCTTCCCCCTACAGATGGTGTCCATTTTGGCTCAATATCAAGTTTGGGTTCCGAGAGGATAGGGATTCTAGATGTATCTTGTGAACTGACCTACCCTACGGCGGCACTTCACTCGTTAAGTCAAAGAATCCCGAAATGGCGGGTTACACTCACAAAGGAATAATTAACTGTTAATGAAATTCCATGATCAAATAAAACGGTAGTTGTTTAATATAGGAATAAGAGTTATTCCCGCATATATTAAAACAACTGAGATTGTCTCAATCTATCATGCGAGTACTTGACCTATCCTACGGCGACACTTACTTGTGGGATGATAGATCTCCGTGGCATAGTAATTCTCTTAGGTTTCTAATTCATTATTCATGGTTCATACATCATGTTTAATTTTATGCCAAAATTCTTTGATAATTTTAATATACGATGAATGAATGTTAAATGCATGTTTATTTTATTTTCAGTCATGGTTTCTCCAATTATTTTCATTCTCTCAAATGATAAGTTGTCCGGAGAAAATTATGTTAAGTGGAAAAGTAACATGAAAGCTATCTTGGTCTGTGAAGACCTGAAGTTTGTCTTGACGGAGGAATGTCCTCCCGAGCCGGCCAGAAATGCTGGCCAAGCTGTGAGCGATACCTATCAATAATGGGTCGCAGCAAATGAGAAAGCCCACTGCTACTTGCTAGCAGGGATGTCTGAGGTTCTTGCTACAAAGCATGAACCTATGGCTCTAGCATCACAGATGATGGAGTCATTGTTAGTGTTCCTATAACATTATTAGGATCTAATAAGCATGCATAATAATAAATATGATCATTATAAGGTGCGGAATAGACTTACAATGAGTGATAGAGCTTTAAAATTTTTGAGATTCAAGATCTCCAAGATCCAAGCTTTATGATGATTCCAAGCTTTTGAGTAGTTTCCCTATCACCTTTGTTCACTTCCAAAGTGCTAGCTTTTGTTGATTTGAAAAACAAATCCAAGAGAGAAATGAGTTGTATATTTCGGCCAAGCCTTGCTCCTAGGGTTTCTTATTTTGATTTTGTGTTAAGTGTTCACAAATCTTGAGATGCCTTTTTGTTATTTTCCAAATGGTGAAACCATTTCACCTTTTACCCAAAACAAGGTAGAGATTGGTAAATGGTATTCATAAAGCAAAACAAGGTAGTTGTGTGGTGGGAACACCTACCACACTTTTGGCTCCAATATTTTGAATCCGAAATTCAAATATCTCTACGGGCATTTCCGCGGCTCGGTTCCGTTTAATCCGATTAAACGAACCTTCGTCGCTAAATAATTAAATCTAACTTAATTAAATAACGATGCCTCGCAAATATATTACGAACGTCGTTCACGAACTAATTCTAAATTAATTCGTTCGTTCGCATTAAAGTCCGACTTTAATCTCGTAATGAAATCTAATCCATTTTAATATATCCGATATATTAATTTTAGCCCATTTGAATAAATTAAATAGAAAAATCAAATTTAACTATTAAATTTATTTTACCGATTAATTCCAAATTAATCGCGTTCTTTCTCTACTGAACACTTTTAATCCCAGATTAAATAAAGCCAATATTAATCCCAGATTTATTTTCTCTCTCTAAATTAATCCCAGATTAATTTTCTCTCTCTTAATTAATCCCAGATTAATTCTAATTTAAGTCAATGTCATCGGTGAATCCTTGGGAAGCGACCCAAGAGATCTATGGATATGTTGGCAGTAAATCCGGTAATCGGACTATCCGATAAAGTGAGTACCTCGTACCACGTACTACCGATTTACAAGACATGGTTGGCTTCTAGCAAAACACCGTGCCTACCCAATTCTCCAGAAATATTCGTACTGGAATATATAATCTATGTCAGACGTAGAATACCTAGTATCTCGTATTGCGATCCAGTATCGGATGTCACGTGCTAGGCCTGGGGCTGGAATAGTGTCTGCCCCGTACGAAGCACATATCGGATATCAAACAACTAGTCTCTTTGAATCGGATAATCATGATCTTCTCACATTATCCCGATGGTTACAACACAATAGAGAACGAGTTATGAATCCCTGCGTGATCATCATCTCCATATGTCTGGAGTGATACTTCCGTCTTGACATCACATCCAATACACTACGATTCTCGATAAACCCAATAGAGGCGTACACAGAACCTGTTAAAGCCCTGGACGACCAAAACCAAAGTTTACCGATTGTCGTAAGTATTAGCGATGTAAGTCTCAGGTTAAGACCAAATACATCTACCCTGACCCGGACTCCCATAGACACATATGCATACTACCAATGGGATTCCGCGAGGTCTATCCAGAGCGACGATAAACACAACCTCATATCGCACTTGCATAAGTATCCTATACTTAAACATATGAGAACTATGCGTTATGCCCTCACAACGCGCACAAGTGCAATACTAGTCTATTCCGCATTATCGATGTCCAGTCTCGATAATACTACGACTAGGGATATTTAATGATTAAACCTTTATGGATTGATACTATCTCATATCATCTCAATCTGGAACTAATCATATGGACTTTTACCATTTATATATCAAAGTAAATAAATTACGAAATGATAAAAGGCAATTTCAATATTACATAGCAATTTTGTACAAAAACACAATGTCTTTTACAAACAGTGATGCTATGGGTCATAATTGTCTAACAATCTCCCACTTGGCCTATAGCCACTCACTCAAGCATCTAACACCTGAACTATGTATGTGCTTCTCAAACTTTTGCTGTGAAATAGCTTTCGTCAGCGGGTCTGCAATGTTGTCATCTGATGCGACCTTCTCGATCTTCACATCGCCACGATGTATGATCTCACGAATCAGATGGAAACGTCGAAGAACATGCTTGGATCGTTGATGAGACCGTGGTTCCTTAGCCTGCGCTATAGCCCCGTTATTGTCACACAATAATGGAACGGGCTCAACTGCTAACGGAACTACTCCTAATCCAATTAGGATTTACGGATCCAAACTGCCTCATTTGCTGCTTCAGCTGCAGCAATATACTCCGCTTCTGTTGTTGAATCGGCAACAGTCTCTTGCTTGGAAGATTTCCAGCTTACTGCTCCGTTGTTCAAACAAAATATGTACCAGAATTGCGACTTAGAGTCGTCTTTATCGGTTTGGAAACTTGCATCGGTATACCCAGTTACCTCAAGTTCTCCTTCTCCATAAATTAAGAAAGCATCCTTAGTTCGTCTAAGATACTTAAGGATGTTCTTAATTGCCATCCAGTGACCATCACCTGGATCGGCCTGATAGCGACTACACATGCTCAAAGCATACGAGACATCAGGTCGCGTACATATCATGGCATACATGATCGATCTGACTGCCGAGGCGAACGATATCCGATTCATGCTATTTCTCTCATCTTGAGTTTTAGGACACATGTCCTTAGATAGAGAGATGCCATGTGACACTGGTAACAGTCCCCTCTTGGACTGATCCATGTTGAATATTTTCAACACTTTATCAATGTACGTGCTCTGAGAGAGTCCAAACAGCTTTCTAGATCTATCCATGTAGATCTTTATTCCTAGAATAAAGGCTGCTTCTCCCAGATCTTTCATGGAGAATTTTAATGAAAGCCAAGCTTTCACTGATGATAACATGGGAATGTCATTGCCCATAAGCAATACATCGTCAACATAAAGGACAATGAATGTCAGTGCGCTCCCACTAACCTTCTTATATACACAAGGATCATCCTCATTTTGAATGAAATTATATTCTTTTATGATCTCATCAAAACGTTGGTTTCATGACCGCGATGCTTGTTCAGTCCATAAATGGACCGATTTAACTTACAAACCTTGTTTGCAAGTCTAGCACGATAAAACCGTCAGGCTGTTGCATATAAACATCCTCCAAAAGGTTTCCGTTAAGGAAAGCGATTTTAACGTCCATCTGCAATATCTCGTAATTGAAATATGCAGCAATAGCAAGCATTATCCGAATGGATTTAATCATGGCAACGGGTGAGAAAGTTTCGTCGTAATCGACACCATGTCGTTGACGATACCCCTTCGCTATAAGCCTAGCTTTGTATGTTTGTACGTTGCCTTCCATGTCGGTCTTCTTCTTGAAGATCCATTTGCATCCAATAGGCTTTACGCCTTCTGTTGCATCAACCAGTGTCCAAACTTGGTTGGTGTACATGGAATCCATTTCAGACTTCATGGCCTCTTGCCATAAAGCGGAATCGATATCTTGAATCGCTTCCTCATACGTAGCCGGTTCGTCTTCCTCAATGAGATTAATATCTACATGAGGTGATATCAGAAACCCATACCTCTCAGGTTGGTTCCTGACTCTCTCCGACCTACGCGGTCCTTGTGTAATAGAAGATTGTGGTACAGTCTCATCCCGGATGGACTGTTCTTGTTCCGTTGAGGGCTATGCCAGGAACAGTATCACTCCACTCCGATTTTCATCGAGTTCTACTTTCCTCCCACTTATCACTGTATTTAGGAATTCCTTCTCAAGGAAAACCGCATGTAGAGCAACAAATACTTTGTTCTCTCGTGGGTTGATAGAAGTAATATCCTTTGGTTTCCCTAGGATATCCTACGAATAGGCATTTATCCGATTTGGGCTCAAGTTTGGTACTTCTTCCAAACGTTTGACGTATGCCCAGCATCCCCAAATCTTTAGGAATGAGAAACCCGATTTCTTTCATGTCCATATCTCATATGGTGTCTGTTGTACAGACTTTGACGGAACCTTATTTAAATAAGAACTTGCACTGTTTAAATGCATATCCCTAGAAGGAAATAGGTAGCTCAGTGCGACTCATCATAGACCTTACCATGTCCAACAGAGTTCGGTTTCTCCATTCGGATACACCGTTTAATTACGGTGTTCCAGGAGGAGTCCACTGTGAAGAATACCATATTATTTCAAGTAATCTAGAAACTCATTGCTCAAGTATTCTCCACCACGGTCCGACCGTAATGTCTTTATACTCTTGCCGGTCTATTTTTCAACTTCGTGTCGAAACTCTTTGAATTTCTCAAAAGTTTCCAACTTGTGTCTTATTAGATACACATAACCATAACGCGATGCATCATCCGTAAAGGTTACGAATTATTCGAATCCACCTCTAGCCTGGCTAGACATGGGCCCACAAACGTCACTATGAACGAGGGCTAACAGTTCGGTGGCGCGTACACCTTTACCGCTAAAAGGGATTTAGGCATTTTGCCTAATAAGCAAGATTCGCAGACGTCATATGAATTTGGATCAAATCCGTCAAGTACCCACTCTTCGAAAGTGTGGATATGCGAGTCTTGTTAATGTGTCCCAGACGACAATGCGACATGTAAGTCTCATCTTTGTTACTTAGTTTGAGCCTTTTGTTTGTTACATTATATGTTTGAGATTGATTTATATTCAAAATATAAAGACCATTATTAGCATCAGCTGAACATATCTCAAAATCATCTTTATAAACAAAACACCCAGTGTTTCGGATACAAAAATGTACCCGCATTGGGTCAAACAAGATACATAGATAATATTCCTAGTCAAACTAGGTACATAATAACAGTCTAAAGTTTAAGTACATGCCCTGAAGGCAGTTCTAAAACAAAAGTGGCCAACGGCCAAAACGGCGACTGGTGCCCCATTTCCAACACGTAGATCAATCTCTCCTGAAGCCAGTCTCCTGCTAATCTGCAGATCCTGCACATCAGTACATATGTGAGTACCACAATCAGAATCAAAAATCCAATTTTTAAAACTAGAAGTAGCCAAGTTTATTTCAATACAAACATATCTGAGGCCGGTGCCTTGCCCGCCTTTATCTCCTTCTGAAGCGCCTTGTACTCGCGGCAGTCACGCTTCCAGTGACCCCGCTTGCCGCACTGTAGGCAAACATCCTGAGATTTGTCCTTTGGCTTCCCAGAAGCCTTTGACTTTTTGGCCTTGCCCCTTTGAATATGCTTCTTCTTGTGCACACCTCCAGTTGCCTTGGGCCCAGCCCTAGGTTCATGAGATGTCGATGCAAAGTGCGCCTAGCGCTTGTTGCCCTTTTGAAGCTCATTTTCAGCCTCCTTTAGAGTTGACAGTAACTCTCCAAGAGTATCACTGTTGTTCATCAAATTGTAATTTATGATGAACTGTCTCCAGGAATCGGGGAGAGATTGTAGGATCATATCCACAGTAATCTCTGCCTCAAAGACTATCCCCATGTTGGCCATCTCATCGATGTCAGCAATCATCTGAGCCATGTGGGACTCAACAGACATGCCATCTATCATCCGTGAGCGAAAGAGCTTCTTGACTAACTCGTACCTCTGCATCCTCTTGTTAGAGCAATGCAGATCATGCAACCTCGCTAACATATTATAAGGATCCAAGTCCCTATTTTGTCTGCGAAAGTGCTGAGTCATCGAAGCAAGCATAATGGACTGAGTTGTGTCACAGTCATCGCTGTGAGTCTTCCAAAGCTAAGTGTCTCATTCGGTCCGGGCTTAGTCCCAAGAGGTCTTTGTAAAGTATACAACAGCCTCTCTGAACCTAGGACAATCCTAAGGTTCATTTCCCAATCTGCAAAATTCATGCCCTTGAAGACATTATCTCCCATGATAATGTCACACAGACATTTCCTTTGCCAGTCATCTTGATCTACGATAGTTTAACTATCTAGTCAACGATAATGGGTACAGTCTAACTGTTACATAGAAAAATAATAATATATTAGTCCAACTAATAAAGTAATATTGACGAAATTATTTGAAAGCGCGTAAAGCTAAGTATCTGAATGAAATTGCAAATTCAATACTAGCCTCACCTATTTTCGGCGAGCCTCTAACCCTCTATCGAGTACTCGGGAAACCTAGTTTCCTAGTGGGCTAGGATCCCGTTAAAATAAAAACAACCTTGACTTTGGCCAACAAGCTGTATGAAACTTAACTAGGTAGATCTCGAAATCAATTGGATCTCATCCAATTCCTAGATCCGGTAGGTGGACATCCAAGTCCGAAACACATATACTTATATATGCCAATATGTCAAACATATTTTTCTAACCTTTTTCCTCTGAATCAACTAAGCCTTGGCTTTGGCATAACAAGCTTAATGATTCCAGTTAAGCGGGACCATTGACATGGAAAGTTTCGTAATCAATGTCGATGGACAAGAATGATCTTGACTTTGGCAACAAATCACAACTTGGACAAGACACCGATATGTAACAAAACCTTCATGATTCAAACACATCCGTAATTGACAAAGGCCTTGACTTTGGCCAACAAGCCAATGCCAACTTTGGATCTTGAGTAAGAATCACTCAACGGAAGGAAAAACGCTTAATATGTTTTTGAGGGTTTTTCGCGTAAATTGGCATCCAATTTATTATCTTTCATTAGGTCTCATCATACACCCTTAAGCATGCTTCTAAAACATCATAAGACGCAAAAGTAAATTAATAACGATATGCGGATGGATATTTAAACAGATTGTTCCTAGAACAAATCTCTCCATTTCCTCTCCCCGACTAGAACTATTCTAACTCATACCCTTTTACAAAATACAATAAAGAAACCTCATATACATTGAGGGGAATAGGTGAGAAGAGAATTACAAATAGTAGAGAGATTAAAGGCTGGGCACGCAGGCCCAATTTAATAAATTCTAAACTTATTACAATTTCCAAAATTGCCCTTGCCCTTCTAATATCCATCCGATATACATTATTCATACATCACATTTATGTATTCAATCAAAACATGTTTATTACAATCAATCTAATCCAATTAATTAATCTTTGATTAATGACCATCCAATGTTCAAACAAGGATTTGATTTGCGCGAGTCCAACTCGTTTAAGAATAAATACTTTTGAGTACGTATCTTGAATTATATCGAACTACAACTTAAATCCAATTATTTGTATTCAATACTAATTCTTATTTAATTCCAAATTAATTTTTACACTTACATAGTTGCCTTAAAGACTTGGATTCCAAATCCAATCTTGATGGGTCTCAAGGCCCAATAACATCCAATGTCATTTTAATTAAAGTCCAATGGGCTTTTAATTGATTCTTAAGCATGGGCTTTGGCCATAATAGATCAAACCCAAAATGCCAAGGCCCAATAGGAATCACCCCCTTATTGCCATCAAATCATTTAGGACCATTAGGCCCAATCAAATTCTTTAAAGGGCCAAGTGATGTATTTGGACTTCATGGAATTGGTTTTGGGCCCAATTGGATCCAATCCAAAAGTCCAAAACCAAACTTGGTCAAAACCAAGCCCATTAGGCCCAAATACACACTTTTAGCCCAATTCAATTTTAAAGGCATTTTATCATAATTATAATATTCCAAATATCACAATTATTTTCATTAAAGTGTATTAGCCATAATTAATTAATTAAACTCAATATTTCTAAAATATTAATTAACTTAATTAATCATGCTTAAACTAATAATTCATGCTTAACATAAAATCAAGCCAAAACACATCATTGCATGCTTGAGACATATTGAAGCCTAAGATCATCATTTCATGCTCAACATGCACTTTGATTTTAACATGAACATTATAGACATTGATTCTAATCATATAAACCAACTATCATCATTTAAAACATGCATCCAAAACATTATTTCATGGTTCAAAAAACAAAAAAACTGCAGTGCATGGGACAGTACCATTCGGCCACACTAACATTTTTTTATTTTTGTTGCTTTTGATTTATTTCAAATCTAGTCATGCATAACTCTAAGTTATCATGTTGTAAACATACTCAAAGCATCCATTTCAAAAAATCATGCTCAAAATATAAAAGCCCCAAATTTTAGGTTCAAGAACCCTAGAAATTATCATGCTTAAATTAGGCTCATGATACCATTGTTAGTGTTCCTAGAACATTATTAGGATCTAATAAGCATGCATAATATAAAATATGATCATTATAAGGTGTGGAATAGACTTACAATGAGTGATGAGCTTAAAATTTTTGAGAATCAAGATCTCCAAGATCCAAGCTTTAGGATGATTCCAAGCTTTTGAGTAGTTTTCCCTATCACCTTTTTTCACTTCCAAAGTGCTAGCTTTTGTTGATTTGAAAAACAAATCCAGAGAGAAATGAGTTGTATATTCGGCCAAGCCTTGCTCCTAGGGTTTCTTGTTTGATTTGGTGTTAAGTGTTCACAAATCTTGAGATGCCTTTTTTGTTATTTACCAAAAGGTGAAACCATTTCACCTTTTACCCAAAACAAGGTAGAGATTGGTAAATGGGTATTCATAAAGCAAAACAAGGTAGTTATGTGGTGGGAACACCTACCACACTTTTGGCTCCAAATATTTGAATCCGAAATTCAAATATCTCTACGGGCATTTGCCACGGCTCGGTTTCCGTTTAATCCGATTAAACGAACCTTCGTCGCTAAATAATTAAATCTAATTTAATTAAATAACGATGCCTCGCAAATATATTACGAACGTCGTTCACGAACTAATTCTAAATTAATTCGCATCGTTCGCATTAAAGTCCGACTTTAATCTCGTAATGAATCCAATCCATTTTAATATATCCGATATATTAATTTTAGCCCATTTGAATAGATTAAATAGAAAATCAAATTTAACTATTAAATTTATTTTACCGATTAATTCCAAATTAATCGCGTTCTTTCTCTACTGAACACTTTTAATCCCAGATTAAATAAAGCCCATATTAATCCCAGATTTATTTTTCTCTCTAAATTAATCCCAGATTAATTTTCTCTCTCTTAATTAATCCCAGATTAATTCTATTTAAGTCAACTGTCATCGGTGAATCCTTGGAAGCGACCCAAGAGATCTCAGGATATGTTGGCAGTAAATCTGGTTATCGATCTATCCGATATAGTGAGTACCAGTCGTACCACGTACTAACCGATTTACAAGACATGGTTGGCTTCTAGCAAAGCACCGTGCCTACCCAATTCTACAGAAATATTCTTACTGGAATATATAATCTATGTCAGACGTAGAATACCTAGTATCTCGTATTGTGATCCAGTATCGGATGTCACGTGCTAGGCCTGGGGCTGGAATAGTGTCTGCCCCGTACGAAGCACATATCGGATATCAAACAACTAGTCTCTTTGAATCGGATAATCATGACCTTGTCACATTATCCCGATGGTTGCAACACAATAGAGAACGAGTTATGAATCCCTGCGTGATCATCATCTCCATATGTATGGAGTGACACTTCCGTCTTGACATCACATCCAATACACTACTACGATACTCGATAAACCAATAGAGGCGTACACGAACCTGTTAAAGCCCTGGTCGACCAAAACCAAAGTTTACCGATTGTCGCAAGTATTAGTGATGTAAGTCTCAAGTAAGACCAAATACATCTACCCTGACGCGGACTCCCATAGACACATATACATACTACCAATGGGATTCCGCGGGGTCTATCCAGAGTGAAGCTGTTTTCCGTACCATCGGTAAAACACAACCTCCTATCCCACTTACATAAGTATCCTATACTTAACATATGAGAACTATGCCGTTATGCCCTCAAAACGCGCACAAGTGCAATACTAGTCTATTCCGCATTATCGATGTCCAGTCTCGATAATACTACGACTAGGGATATTTAATGATTAAACCTTTATGGATTGATACTGTCTCATATCATCTCAATCCGGAACTAATCAATGGACTTTTATATCATTTATATATCAAAGTAAATAAATTACGAAATGATAAAAGGTAATTTCAATATTACATAGTCAATTTTGTACAAAAACACAATGTCTTTTACAAACAGTGACGCTATGGGTCATAATTATCTAACTGGCATGTAGGGCATGTTTGGACAGCCTTCGGAGCGTCAATGCCATGAGGCCATGGTCTCAGCGATGACTGCGAGGATGAAGGATGAGACATCAGTCCGAGAGCATGTTTTAAGGATGATGACTTATTTCAGTACTGCTGAAACCCATGGAGCTCGTATTGACTAGCGTAGCCAAGTGACCATGATTATGGAAACTCCTCCGAAGAGTTTTCCTACAGTTTAAAAAGCAACTATGTTATGAACAAGTATTCTTTTACTTTGACCCAAATACTTAATGAGCTCACCCATTACGAATCCATGCTGGCGGATCCTCGTAAGACCAGTGCAGAGGCAAATGTTGTCGAATCTTCTAAATCTACAAAGAAGAAGAAGAAAGGCACTGGAAAGGCTAAGGGTAAGCCCATGAAAAAGAAGAACAAGAAAGGCTCCAAGGAAACCAAGCCCAAAAGAAAATGTTTCCATTGCGACAAGAATGGGCATTGGTAAAGGAACTATCCTAAATACCTTGCTGAGCTAAAGGAGAAAAATGAAACAGGTAAATATGATTTACTCGTTATTGAATCTCTATTAGTGGAGGATGATAAATCCACTTGGATTATAGATTCCGGGGCCACTAACCATGTTTGTTCTTCTTTACAGCTACTTGATTCATGGAGGGACCTTGCTGAAGGTGATTACGCCATGAGAGTCGGGACAGAGGATGTCGTTTCAGTAAGAGCAGTGCGAGTTTCCAGTTTAAATTTTATTAATAATAGTTATTTAAATTGAACAATGTGTTATTCATTCATGGTTTCCGCAAGAATCTGATTTCTGTTTCTAAACTTATGGATGATGGTTATTTATTTCTTTTAATAGCAATTCAGTTATTATTGGTAGAAATGGATTGACTAATGCACAGGAAACTCAGAAAATAACTTGTATGTGTTAAGACCGTTAACGCATAAGTCACTACTCAACATTGAAATGTTTAAGGTTGAAAAGCCAAAAATGAAACGACAAAAGATTTCTCACGATGACACATATCTATGGCATCTTAGACTTGGTCCACATCAACCTTGACCGGATAAATAGATTGATAAAGGACGGAGCCTTAAACCAGTTAAAGCTTAGGACTTTACCAGTTTTCTGAATCCTGTTTAGAAGGAAAAATGACCAAGAGACCTTTTACCGAAAAAATGTATTAGAGCCAGTCAACCACTAGAGCTAATACACTCGGACATCTGCGGACCCATGAATGTAAAAGACCGAGCTGGTTATGAATACTTCATCACATTCATTGACGATTATTCAAGATATGGGTATCACAAAATCAGATACCTTTGAAAAGTTCAAAGATATCGTGCTGAGGTTGAGAACCAATTAGGCAAGACAATCAAAACTCTACGATCAGTTCGTGGAGGGGAATACCTCGACAAAGACTTCGAGGAATTCTTAGTTGAGCATGGGATTGTATTTCAGCTCACAGCACCTGGAACACCACAACAAAATGGTGTTGCAGAAAGGAGAAATTGAACCATACTAGACATGATGAGATCTATTTTCAGTTATAGCTCACTACCTAGTTCATTCTGGGGATATGCATTGCAAACCACAATGTATATCCTTAATGTAGTTCCATCTAAGTCTGTTCCTAAGTCTCCCTTAGAGTTTTGGAATGGTCGTAAAGCCAGTTTACGACATTTCCGCATATGGGGGTGTCCAGCACATGTGCTTAAGAATAAGACTACAATGCTGGAACCACATTCTCAGGTGTGCCTATTTATAGGCTACCCAAAGGAAACTAGGGGTGGATTCTTCTATATTCCTGATGATAACAAAGTATTTGTATCGACAAATGCTACGTTTCTGGAGGAGGACTATATGAGGGAGTTCAAACCTCGTAGTAAAATTTTACTCGAGGAGTTACTTACTGGTTCGACCAGCGCGCCATTGTCAACGAAAGTTGACAAATACTTAACACCTTCGACATCTGATAGTCAGATACTTCCCAGTTAGAATGATCTACCACCTAGACGCAGTGAGAGGGTTGTACGACAACCTGATCGCTACCTTGGGGTTGGAGAGGCACAAGTTGTCGCCTCTAGCGATGGTATAGATGATCCATTGACCTACAGTAGTGCAATGGATGATCTTGACAAAGAAGAATGGCTCAAAGCCATGAACCTGGAGATGGAGTCCATGTACTCCAACTCAGTCTGGGAGCTTGTAGACCAACCTGATGGAGTAAAACCCATAGGTTACAAGTGGATCTACAAGAGGAAGAGGGGATCAGATGGGAAGGTACATACCTTTAAAGCTAGACTAGTGGCCAAGGGTTATACCTAGAAAGAGGGAGTTGACTATGAAGAAACTTTCTCGCCAGTAGCTATGCTAAAATCCATCTACACTCTTCTATCCATACTCGCATATTATGACTATGAAATCTGGCAAATGGACGTCAAGACTGCATTCTTGAATGACAATCTTGATGAAAGTATCTATATGATACAACCAGAAGGGTTCATGGCCCAAGGTCAAGAGCAAAAAGTTTGTAAACTGTAAAGGTTCATTTATGGACTCAGCAGACATCTCGATCTTGGAATATAAGATCTGATACAGCGATCAAGTCCTGTAATTTTGAGCAGAATATTGATGAGCCTTGTGTAAACAAGCGCGTCATTGACGGGATGATGTTTTTTCTTGTCTTATACATTGATGACATCTTACTCATTGGGAATGATGTAAGGATATTATCAGACGTAAAAACCTGGCTAGCTGAGCAATTCCAAATGAAAGATTTGGGAGAGGCGAGTTATGTTCTTGGGATCCAGATACTCCAAAATCGCAAGAAACGACTGTTAGCCATGTCTCAGGCATCTTACATCGACAAGATCCTTGTGAGAAAGGCAATTTTCCTTATCGGCATGGAATTCATTTGTCGAAGGAACAGTCTCCTAAGACACCTCAGGGTATTGAGGAAATGAGACATATCCCATATGCCTCAGCAGTTGATAGTCTCATGTATGCCATGTTATGCACGAGACGGACATCTGTTTTACAGTGGGAGTAGTCAGTAGGTTTCAGTCAAATCCGGGATTGGATCACTGGGTGGCTGTGAAACACATTCTCAAATATCTTAAGAGAACGAGAGATTATATGTTAGTATATTCTGGTTAGGATATGATCCTGAAAGGATATACAGACTCTGATTTTTAGACAGATGTTGATTCCAGGAAATCAACATCTGGATCAGTGTTCACCCTAGGTGGTGGGGCTATTGTTATGGCGGAGCGTAAAGCAATCTTGCATTGCCGACTCCACCATGGAGGCTGAATATGTAGCTGCTTGTGAAGCAGCTAAAGAAGCAGTCTGGCTCCGTAAATTCTTAGGAGATTTGGAAGTTGTTCTGGACATGGATAAACCAGTCACCCTCTATTGCGATAATAGTGGAGCAGTGGCGAGCTCCAAAGAGCCAAGAAGCCACAAGAGGGGAAAGCATATGGAAAGGAAATATCATCTCATCGGGAGATAGTACAGAGAGGGGACGTTAGTGGTCACAAAGATTACATCCGTAAAGAACCTTGCTGATCCGTTTACAAAGACCTTGCCGACTAAAGTGTTTGAGGGTCACCTAGATGGTTTGGGTTTACGTGACATGTCCCATTTGCTCTAGTGCAAGTGGGAGATTGTTGGGATGTATGCCCTAGAGCTACATGTGATGTAAATGGTTTCATGTGTTTAGAAATAAAAAGGATGCATTATTCATTTATCAAATGTTGGTTTAATTTCGCATATTATATATCTTCATAAATACCATAGATTACTTATGTACCTTCAGACTTGGTGTATGAGTGTCATGCACCAAAGGATTTAAGTCTGAAGTTAGTAATCTTAAATAGTCCATAGAGAGCAAACAAACCGGTACTTTGTTTGTGGTTTATCTATAGCTGCGGTCCATTCTATATTTTGATGGCGATCTTAATCCGGATCGTCCATGTAGAGACATGAGAATGGAGGAACCTTATATGATGTGATCATATAGGACTGGACCTAGATAGAAATGACATTCTTATAATATCCGTTAAACAAATAAAGTCATTTCGATCTACTTGATGATCATATATGGATTTATCTTAATCCTGAGTGTACTACGAACTCCTGCATGGTGGGATATGTCCTTTGATTTACAAAGGTGAGGTTGGTGTAACAATCCCAACCAATAACTACGTACTTTGGGGGCATAGTCTGTTATGTAGCTGGGAACTTTTTACATAGACATGGAATTCACTCCTTCTTACGAGAAGTAGATGAGTATCCTCCTTAAGGGTTGATTCGGTACTTGAACGATTTGAGTGCTCAAGTCTTTCTATTACGAATAGAAAGATTAATATTCATAATAGTTATGAATAAATCGTTCATTAGAGAATCAATGGTACTTAAGGTAAAAAAATAATTAGAGGGGTATAACGGATATTATAACCCGATTCTAATTACGAGATATTCGTGAAGGATCAATTTGTATGCAATGACTATATCGATGAACACCGACTTGGTTCGGCTTAATATTTCATCTACAGCAACGAGTGCAACTTCGGATTTTTAGTGGAATAACCCAGAGTTAATAATTCGGAATATTTAATTAAGAGCTTAATTAATATTTCGAGATTATTGGAGCTCGGAACCGTAGGTCCACTTGGTCCCCGTGCTAGCTCGATTTACTTTAGCGGAGATGGTCCAATTATATACTCACAAAGAATAAATATTATTAATATGATTAATAATATTACTTACATCACACTTGAGACTTTATATTAAAAGTTAATATAAAGTAATAATAATTATAATTATATGATAATTATTAAATTAGAACATTAAATTATATATGATATAATTTAATAAGGCTAAGTATTATTACCAAGGTAGAATTCCTTATGGGATACGGAATTGGATTTGTTTGTTTGAGAACCAAATCAAATCCTAAACACCCCTTGGCCGAAATTACCTTATATGATAAGGAATAGGATTTGTTTGTTTAAGAAACAAAATCAAATCCTAATTCCCTAGCCATGGCCGAAATTCATGTATGATAAGGAGTAGGATTTGTTTATTTTGGAAGCAAAATCAAACTAATATTCCTTACCTTGGCCGAATTTTATAGCGGTTGGGAGCTAATGGTTGATTTGTTTTATGAAACAAATTACCCATAAGTATAAAAGAAAAATTATGATGTAATTTTTCAGATTCTAGAATTAGAAAACCCTAGCCTCCATCTCTTCTTCAAGCTCTCAAAAGTTGAGAAAGTGAACTGAAGAACCTGAAATTATTTCGGTGTGTGATCTTAATCTCTAAACCGTTTAGAGATTAATCTTGAGTGTAGCCGTAGCCGACTACCCTCCGTTGGTAACGAGACATTGCTCGGAAGACCTTGTGATGTTGAAAAGAACCCCAAAACCCTCTCTATACCTCACGGCAGTGGGCAATTTTCCAGCCCATTGCCGCACGCCATTACCACCCCGGGACTCAGTTTTTGTTTATTTTCATTCGGGTTTTTGGGAAACACTTTTGGGGAATTTTAGGGCTGTGTTAGGATTGATTTTTGGAGAAAAATCAGATCTGAAATTCCAGTGCAGTTCACGCAAATACTGCTTCAAATTAAGTTCAGTTCGCGCTTGTAACGGGTCTAAAATAGTCCACTAATTCACTGCAGTTCAGGGGGTTGTTCGGGGACTGTTTCTGGGGTGTTCCGGGGCTGAAATATTGTCCAAAACAGAAGCAAAATATCAGTGAACCAACTGGTTTCATTCGGCCAAAGCAAGGGGTGAGCAAAAAATTTTTTCAAGTTCGGTCCGTGAGCCTTACCACTTCCGCTGCGCGAGGAATGCATTCCCTACATTTTGATGAGACGAGATATGTGTATCTTAAGTGGTACGTGGCGTTGTATCCCGAGTGCAGACCGTACTACCGTCCATTCAGAATCGGCTACGGAATTTACGTCCGGGTTTCCATCTGATTTACCACAAAAGGGGAACACATATCCCACTCATCCAACAATCACATCATGCCTCAAACGACTCTCATGCAATGATATTTCAAAATAAATAAAATAAAACAAACGAAGATAAATAAAAAGGTGCCCTCAGGTCTAACCTCTTTTGTCGTCTCAAGAAAGGGCGTTACACGTCCGTTGGAAGGGTGAATGATCCGCTACTTTTTCGATTTATTAACTCAACGTCTTTCCTCGTTGTTTTGATGTTCGAGCTGTTATTTTTACTCTGTTTCATCATTGTTTTGCTACTGTTTTTCTGGTCACTGTTTTGGTCGTTTCAGGGACTGTTTAGGTGAATTGGAGGGGGTAAATGGCTGCGGTTTTCAAGGGTTTTTTAAGGGGTTTTTATGTAGTTTTTTAGTGCAGTTTTAGAGTGGTTTCATGACTATTTTGGGGTTAAATTTCTGCCACAAACTGATCAGGTCAGTGGGGTGTTTTTGTGGCAGTAAGTGTGTAGTGCGGTGGGCTTTTTGGGACTGTTTCAGGCGTGCAATGGGGCAGTGCACTGGGAGGTGTTTAGTATGAATTTAAGGCTATAAAGGGGGCTGTTTTGGCATGGTTTGAGGGCCGTGAAAGGGCTGGATGTGTGCAGATGGGGCCGTGTTTTGGTGGCTTAGGTGTGAATGGAAGGGGTGAATGAGATGGTTCACGATAATTGGAGGGGAGTTTGTCACAAAACTGATCAGGTCAGTGGAGTGTTTTTATGGCAGTAAGTGTGCAGTGCGATGGGTGTTTTGGGACTGTTTCAGGCGTGCAACGGGGCAGTGGAGTGGGGGGTGTTTGGCGTGAATTTAAGGCTGTAAAGGGGGCTGTTTTGGCGTGGTTTGAGGGCCGTGAAAGTGTTAGACAATTATGACCCATAGCGTCACTGTTTGTAAAAGACATTGTGTTTTTGTACAAAATTGACTATGTAGTATTGAAATTGCCTTTTATCATTTCGTAATTTATTTACTTTGATATATAAATGGTAAAAGTCCATATGATTAGTTCCGGATTGAGATGATATGAGACAGTATCGATCCATAAAGGTTTAATCATTAAATATCCCTAGTCATAGTATTATCGAGACTGGACATCGATAATGCGGAATAGACTAGTATTGCACTTGTGCGCGTTGTGAGGGCATAACGACATAGTTCTCATATGTTTAATTATAAGATACTTATGCAAGTGCGATAAGAGGTTGTGTTTTACCGATGGTACGGAAAACAGCTTCGCTCTGGATAGACCCCGCGGAATCCCATTGGTAGTATGTATATGTGTCTATGGGAGTTCGCGTCAGGGTATGATTATCCGATTCAAAGAGACTAGTTGTTTGATATCCGATATGTATTTCGTACGGGGCAGACACTATTCCAGTCTCAGGCCTAGCACGTGACATCTGATACTGGATCACAATACGAGATACTAGGTATTCTATGCCTGACCTAGATTATATATTCCAGTAAGAATATTTCTGGAGAATTGAGTAGGCACGGTGCTTTGCTAGAAGCCAACCATGTCTTGTAAATCGGTAAGCACGTGGTATGAGGTACTCACTTTATCGGATAGTCCGATAACCGGATTTACTGCCAACATATCCAGAGATCTCTTGGGTCGCTTCCCAAAGATTCACCGATGACAGTTGACTTAAATTAGAATTAATCTGGGATTACTTTAGAGAGAGAAAATTTATCTGGGATTAATATGGGCTTTATTTAATATGGGATTAAATGTGTTCAGTAGAGAAAGAACGCGATTAATTTGGAATTAATCGGTAAAATAAATTTAATAGTTAAATTTGATTTTTCTATTTAATTTATTCAAATGGGATAAAATTAATATATCGATATATTAAAATGAATTGGATTTCATTACGAGATTAAAGTCGGACTTTAATACGAACGAACGAATTAATTTAGAATTAGTTCGTGAACGACGTTCGTAATATATTTACGAGGCATCGTTATTTAATTAAATTAGATTTAATTATTTAGCGACGAAGGTTCGTTTAATCGGATTAAACGGAACCGAGCCCCGGCAAATACTCGTAGAGATATTTGAATTTTGAATTCAAATACGTGGGGCCCACTTCACATGTGTGGTAAGTGGTGGTAGTTGGCATTTATGCAAGCCACCAACCAACCAACCACCTTGTATTGGTTTTCGTAAAACCATTTACCCAGCTACCATGTTTTGGTAAAAAGGGTAAAAGGGTTTTACCGAAACAAATCTCTACACACTTAACACAAAATTGAAAAACAAAAACCCTAGAAGCTCTCCCTTGGGCGTGAACTCCTTGCTACCTCTCTATTTGATTTTGTTCATCAAATCAAAAGCTAGCACGTAAGCAAGTCAACAAAGGTGATAGGGAAACATCTTCAAGAGTTGGAATCATCACTTTGCTTGGATCTTGGAGATCATCTTCATAATTTTTTTAAAGCTCAAATTCGTTCGTTGTAAGTATTCCGCAACTTATAATGTTCTTATTTAATGTTTTTCATGCTTATTAGATCATTGGCATGTTCTAGGAACACTAACAATGGTATCATGTGTTGGTTTCTAATATAGGTCCCAAGATCAACAAATTCAAGCAAGAAAACGCATGAATACATCAAGGAATAATGGCGGAAACATATACTCACAATGATTGGTTTGATGCTAGGAAGAACAAAACCCATTTTCCTCCTAATACAAGCTCGGCAATGGCTTCTTCATGGAGTGAACTACACGGTTTTGATGCTCCTTGTAAACCCTAGAATCGGCCATGAGAGACCTCCATTGAAGCTCCAAGCTTCAAGCTCCAAAATAAATCCAAGCTCATGTGTTCACTGCCCTATCACCAATGTATAAACCCTAGAGTGTGCTAGCACTTCCTCTTCTCCATTTTGATTGATCAAACCAAAAAAAATGATGAAGAAATCGGTCCAAGACCGTGAGAGAAGAAGATGAATTTTGGCTCCAAAATGGACCAAAACCGTGAGCCTATTGCCCAAGGAGAGAGAAGACCGAAATTATAAAAAAGGGGAAAAGAAATGTAATACATATATCTTTTATTTATTTTCCAAAAACAAATAAATAAATATATTAAACACTTTCTTTATTCCAAAAAGTCAAAAAGCAAAAGACAAGTCCTTTCAACTTTATTCCCATCACCTTTTACTATTCACATCAAGTCACTTTAATAAAGTGACAACATGTCATGTCACATCACATCACTCAAAGTGACAAGTGATTTGACAATTGATGTGACTAGCGATTTGACGCTTGATGTGACTTGCGTGTCGCGCTCGAATTCGAAATGCGAAAGCGCTCGCAATCACTCTCGGGCTCGGGTTCGTTATTTCCAAATTAACGAATTTTCCATCGCGTCGTAATTAAATGATTACGCCCAGTGAAATCACTATTCATGTCGCTAACGAATTAATTCTAAATTAATTCATTCGCCCGAATTAAAATCCAATATTAATTTCACGTCGAAATCCAATTTCGTATAATATATCAAATATATTATTTTATCGATTAATTCCAAATTAATCGTTCTCTCTCTTTTATTAATATTTTATCCTAGATAAAATATCTCCGTAATTAATCCCAGATTAATTTTCTCTCTCATCGAAATAATCCCAGATTAATTATAGTGCGAGTCATACATCATCGATGAATCTTTGGGAAGCGACCCATGAGATCCCCGGATATGTTGGCAGTAAATACGGTCGTCGGACTATCTGAACACGTAAGTACCTCGTACCACGTTTATATCAATTTACAAGACAAGGTTGGCTTCTAGCAAAGCGCCATGCCTACCCAATTCTCCGGAAATATCCTTACAGGAATATATGATCTATATCAAGCGTAGTATACCGTGGTATTGCGTATTTCTGTCCGGTATCAGATGATCACGTGCTAGGCCTGGGGTTGGAATTGTGTCTGCCCCGTACGAAGCACATATCGGATGTCTGGTAACTAGTCTCTATAATCAGATAAACATGATCTAGTCATAATATCCCGATAGCTCGAGCATTTAAGAGATCAAGTTCCGTATCCTACGTGATCATCATCTCCATGTGACTGGAGTGACACTTCCATCTTGACATCACACCAACACACTATGATTCTCAATACACCCAGAATTGGCGTACACAGAATCGGTTAAAGCCCTGGACGACCTCAACTAAAGTATATCGATTGTCATAAGTATTAGCGGTGCAAGTCTCAGGTTAAGACCAAATACACCTACCTTGATGGTAGACTCCCATAGACACATAGTCATACTACCAATGGGATTCCGCGGGGGTCTGTCCAGAGCGAAGCTGTTTCCCGTACCATCGGTGAAACACAACCTCCTATTACACTTGCATGAGTATCCTATACCCAAATATATGAGAACTATGCTGTTGTGCCCTCACAAACGCGCACAAGTGTAATACTAGTCTTTTACCTATTTATCGATGTCCAATCTCGATAATACTCTGACTAGGGATATTTAATGATATATCCTTCGTGGACTGATACTGTCTCATATCATTCTCCGTCCAAGAACAAATCATAGGGACCTCTCATCATTTATACATCTAGGTGATCTAATCACAAATGATAAGAGTGCAATCTCCTTTATTAGATAGTTAATTTGTACAACAACACCGTGATCTGTACAAATAGTGACGCTATAGGTCATAATTGTCCAACAATCTCCCACTTGGCCTATAGCCAGTCACTCGAGTCTTTGACGCCCGAACTATGTACGGTTGGCTCAAATTGTTGAGAAAAGCTTTCGTCAGTGGATTTGCATGATTATTACCTGATGCGTTTTATTCAATCATCACATCGCTACGATGTATAATCCGAACGAATCAGATGAATGGTCGAAGTATATTTCTGGATCTTTGATGAGACCATTAATTCTTTAGCCTGTGCTGACGCCTAGCTCAGCTACTAACAGAACTATATCTAATCTAATTAGATTTGTTATTGACTCAGATGACTTCTATTGCTGCCTCAACTGCTGCAATTAACCCGCATTTGTTGTTTATTCAGTAACAGTATCTGGCTTGGAAGATTTCCAGCTCACTGCACCGTTATTCAAACTGTATAGTATCGTTTGTGACTTTTAGTCGTTTTTATCGGTTATAGGAAACTTGCTACAGTGATCCCAGTCACTTCAAGTTCTCCTTCTTCATAGACTAAGACAGCATCCTTAGTTCTCTTAGATACTAATGGATGTTCCTAACATCAATCCAGTGACTATCACTCGGATTAGCCTGTTTGTGAATCCATATGCTCAAAGCGTATGATACATCAGGTCTTGCATATTTTTCAATGTACGGTTCCACGGAGAGTATTTCGAAAGCCAAGCTTTCGCTGATATTTATTTTATGGGAATATCATTTCCAAGAAATGATGTAATATCATTATTTTATAGGACAGCCACTGTCAGTGCGCTCCCACTAACCCTCTTATTTACACAAGAATCATTTTCATTTTGAATTAAATCTTAAATCATTATGATTACATCAAAACGACAATTCCAAGAACCTAATGCTTGCTTCAATCCAATCATGAATCGAATAACAAGCATTATCCAAATGTATTTACCGTGGCAACAGTTAAGAGGTTGAATCGTAATCAACACAATGTTGATAACGATACCTTTCCGTTAAAAGCCTAGCTTCATACGTTGGTATGTTCCCATCAATGTATGTCTTGTGGTACATCAACTAGTATCCAAACTGGTTGATATACATGGAATCCATTTCGGATTATATGGCACTTTTCCATAATAAGGGAGTCGATACCTTGTATCACTTCCTCATACGTAGTCAGTTGGTATTCCTCAATAAGATAGACATCTTTATGAGGTGAGATCAGAAACACATACCCCAGGTTATTTTCTAACTCTCTCCGATCTACGCGGGCGCTTGTGTATTCGAAGATTAATGATATAGTTTCATCCTTGGTGAACTATTTATGTTCTATTATGATTTGGTGCCTTGAACAGTATTACTCCGAGAGTTATACTATCCTACCACTTACCACTACATATCGGTATTCCTCTTAGAAAAACCGCATGGTGAGCAACAATCTAATTGTTCTCATGTGAGGTGTATAAGTACAATACTTATGGTATCCCTAGGATGACCTACAATTGGCACTTATCCTATTTGGGTTTTAGTTTGGTATCATCCAAACATATGCCAAGCATACCCAAATGGTCAGGAATGAGAAACCCGATTTCTTTCCCGTTCATATCTAATATGATATCTGTCAAACAGATTATTATGGAACCTTATTCAAAATGAGTTCTTGCACTGTTTAAAGCTTATCCGTTGAAGGAAATGGTAGCTCTGAGCGATTCGTGATTAACCTTATTATGTCTAACAAAATTCGGTTAATCCTGTTCGGACACACCGTCAAACTGACGTGTTCCGGGAGGAGTCTTCATTGAAAGAATACTATACTCTTTCAAGTATATGAGAAACTTACTACTTAAGTATTTTCATTACGGTTTTACCGTGACGGTTTAATACTTTAGCTGATCTGTTTGTCTATTTCGTGTCGAAACTGTGAAAGTTTCCGATTTGTGTTTTAAAAGAAACACATAACCATAAAGCGATGCCACATCCGTACAGGTCACGAAATATTCATATCCACCTCTAGCCTAGCTAGACATGGGTCCACTTGCTTCACTATGAAGTAGGGCTAACATATCAGTGGCATTTACACTTTTACGAAGTAAATAGTGCTATAGGCACTTTGCCCAATAAACTAGATTCGTAGACTTTATTTGAATGGAATCAAATTAGTCCTAGTACCCACTCTTCGAAAGTGTGGATATACGAGTCTTGTTTGATTGTGTCCCAGACAATAATGCCACAATTAGTTTCTTCTGATCAAATCAGTTTGAGCTATTTATTTGTCATGTTATATATTTGAGATATTATTTATATTCAAAATATAAATGCTGTTATTCACATCTAATGTGTTTGTCTCAATATCATCTTTATATAATAAAACACTTTAACGTTCTAAAATATAAAGGTACACCCGCAGCGGGTTATACGCGATATAGAGATAATGTGTCTAGTCAAACTAGTTATATTATAACAGTTTCCTAATTTAAGTACACACCCGAAGGGCAGTTCCTAAACTTAGGTATCTACGGTTAAAACAGCGACTATCGTCCCGTTTTCAATTCGCAGAGTAATCTCGTCTGAAGTCAGTATTCTGTTTAAAGCATATTCTGCACAACAGTACATATTTATGTATCACACTAAGTATTTAAAATTCAATTTCAATACTAGTTGTGAACATAATTATGACAAACATATTTGAAGTAAGAGCCTTACTCGTCTTCAATTCCTTTTTAGGATATATCCTTTTATCTTCCCAAAAATTATAATGATTTTTGCCTTTGCCTTTTTTTAACATCATAGTAGTCTTTGGCCAAGCCTCGGGTTTCTAGAATATTGAAGTAAGGTGCACCTTGCGCTACTTGCCTAATTGCAAAGTTTGACTTTGTCTCCTTGAGAATAGTCATTAATTCTCCAAGAATTATTTATTGCAATTTAGTATTTCAAAGATCTAAAATCGATCCATGAAAATCCTTCAATTTCATTATCATACTTTAAGGATCTAATCCTTAATTCTGATTCAGAAATTAAGGAGTCTACTTCGACAAGCTAATGGATTAAGCGCTAAAGTTATCATTACACGAATATTCCAAATATCATATTCCACTTATTTGCTTAACTCCGGGCTTTAGGCATAATTCATTATTTTATCAAATAAAATAACTTATTAATTTCCAAGACCATCTTGAAATTATTCCCAATTTGAAAATTAAAGTCGTTTAAATACATTTTCACCCAGGATTATGTTTTAAACACTAATCTTTCATTTTTATCTTGATTCTAATAGTCCAACTATTTAATCAACGATTTGTGGTACAATTGATTATAATGATTATAATAGTCCAACTATATAATCAAATATAATTTAAATTAATTAACCTCAATTACATTGATTACTATAATCCAATTATAAAATCAACTGTAAATCGAAATTAATTAATTCAAATATATTGATTAATATAATCCAATTATATATAATCAACTATAATACAGTCCAACTGTTTTATTAAAACAACAATTTAAATATTAGTCCAACTAACATTTAATCTAACGACGAAATAATTTGTGATTGAGCGCGTATGACGAGTAATTGAACGAATATTGCAAATTCAATTCTTGCCTCCCACTATTTTTCGGCGAGCCTCTAACCCTCTGTCGTGTACTCGGGAAACCTTGTTTCCTAGTGGGCTAGGATCCCGTTAAATATCACACAATCTTTACTTTGGCCAACAAATTGTATGATAATTAACTAGGTAGATCTCTAAGATCAATTGGATCCAATCCAATTCCTAGATCCTGTAGGAGGACGTCCAAGTTCGAAGCATATATCTTATATATGCCAATACATCCAATGTATTACCTAACATTTTTCCTTTGAATCAACTAAGCCTTGGCTTTGGCACAACAAACTTAGTGATCCCAGTCAAGCGCGACCCATTGACCATGGAAAGCTTCGTAATCAATGTCGATGGACAAGAAGTGGTCTTGACTTTGGCCAACAAACCACAACTTGGACAAGACACTGATATAGAACAAAGCCTTCGTGATTCAAACACATCTTCAACAGACAAAGGCCTTGACTTTGGCCAACAGACCAATGCCATCTTAGATCTTGAGTAAGAATCACTTAATGGAAGGAAAGACGCTTAATATTATTTGAGGGTTTTTCGCGTACAAATTGGCAACCAATTTATTATCTTTGTTAAGGTCTCATCATCATACACCCTTAAACATGCATTCTAAACACATAATAAAGCGCATATGAAATAAAATAATAATGATATACGGATGGATACTTTACATTGATCATAGATCAAATCTCTCATTTTCTCTCTCCAAAGCTAGCACATGTATTTACTTCTACCCGTTACACTACACTTCTAAAGAAACCTCATTTACATTGAGGGGAATAGGTGAGAAGAGAATACAAAGAGTATAGAGGTGATAAGGCTGGACACGCAGGTCCAATTAATAAATCAAATTTCTTGCAATTTCCAAAATTGTCCCACCCGACTAATATCCATCCGATATACATTATTCATGCATCGCAACCTTGTATTCATACAAGCATGTTATCAATCAATCTAATCCAATTAATTAATCTGATAATTAGTGATCATCCAATGTTCAAACAACAATTTGATTTTTGCTCGAGTCAAACTCGTTTTGCGAATAAGTACTCAAAGTGTGAATTCTCGAATTAAATTAAACTACATAATTAAATCCAATTTAATACGCATTTAATTCTAATTCACTATTTAATTCCAAATTAAATATTACACTTTTATTAACGAACCTTCTACGATTTAAATTCCAAATTCAATCATTATGGGTCTCAAAGCCCAATTAACATCCAACGTTTATTTAATTAAAGTCCAATGGGCTTTTAATTAATTTCTTAAGGCGTGGACTTTTGGTCAACTTGGGTCAAACCGATAACCAAAGTCCAATCCGAGAGTTACCCCATAAACCTTTAAATTAATTTTGGCCCATTAGGCCCAATTAAATAAATAAGGTCCATTAAGTCATAATTGGACTTTATGGATGCGGTTTTGGGCCTAATTGGATCCAACCAATTTTGCCTAAACCCAACTTTATACAACAAAGCCCAAAAGCCCAATTACAACTTATAAGGCCCAATTTCCAAAAAACAAGCCCAATTAATTAACTTATAAAATTCCAAATTCCATGATTAATTAACCTAAGTGTAATACACAATTAATTACCCAATTAACATTTCTAAAACATCAATTAGCATAATTAATCATGCACTTTAACAACAAATAGTGTCCAACACAATTTATTAAAATCAAACCCATTTTACATGCTTTAAAGTCTCTCGGTAATTTGGGGATTTTACGTCCGATTCGAATTCAATCCAATTAATTTCACAATCGACATTAAATCATATTCCCGAATGATTTCCAACACATCCAATGTTCAAAAATCAAAAAATTCCAAGACAATATGGGCTATATGTATTCGGCCAACATAAGCAATTTGGGGAAAATTATTCCAAACTAATTTTCATCAAATTGATCCAATCAATCCTCAATTAAACAAACTTTAAGCATTCTAAATCATCCAATTTCATCAAACATGCTCAAAATCAAGTTTACCCAATTTGTCAATTTTGGCCAACACAAAATTTGGGGAAAAATGGATCCAACCAAATTCCATGAAATTAAACATACATAACTTCAATTCATCAACATAAAAGCATACTTAATCAATCAATTTAACCAAATCATGCTTCAATTGATTTTACCCAATTTGTCATGCCCAAATTCGGGGAAAAATGGATCCAACCAAATTTCTTGAAATTGATCATGCATAACATCAATTCAACCTCATTCAAGCATACTATATCAAACAATTTAACCAATTGATGCTCAAATTGATTTTACCCAATTTTAACCCTAACTTTTTCATGCTTGAACTAAGCTCTGATACCATTGTTGGTTTCTAATATAGGTCCCAAGATCAACAAATTCAAGCAAGAAAACGCATGAATACATCAAAGAATAATGGCGGAAACATATACTCACAATGATTGGTTTGATGCTAGGAAGAACAAAACCTATTTTCCTCCTTATACAAGCTCGACAATGGCTTCTTCATGGAGTGAACTGCACGGTTTTGATGCTCCTTGTAAACCCTAGAATCGGCCATGAGAGACCTCCATTGAAACTCCAAGCTTCAAGCTCCAAAATAAATCCAAGCTCATGTGTTCACTGCCCTATCACCCATGTATAAACCCTAGAGTATGCTAGCACTTCCTCTTCTCCATTTTGATTGATCAAACCAAAATAATTGATGAAGAAATCGGTCCAAGACCGTGAGAGAAGAAGATGAATTTTGGCTCCAAAATAGACCAAAACCGTGAGCCTATTGCCCAAGGAGAGAGAAGACCGAAATTATAAAAAGGGGGAAAAGAAATGTAATACATATATCTTTTATTTATTTTCCAAAACAAATAAATAAATATATTAAACACTTTCTTTATTCCAAAAAGTCAAAAAGCAAAAGACAAGTCCTTTCAACTTTATTCCCATCACCTTTTACTATTCACATCAAGTCACTTTAATAAAGTGACAACATGTCATGTCACATCACATCACTCCAAGTGACAAGTGATTTGACAATTGATGCGACTAGTGATTTGACACTTGATACTTGTGTGTCGCGCTCGAATTCGAAATGCAAACATGCTCGCAATCACTCTCGGGCTCGGGTTCGTTAAATAATTATGCCCAGTGAAATCACTATTCATGTCGCTAACAAATTAATTCTAAATTAATTCGTTCTCCCGAATTAAAATCCAATTTTAATTCCGCGTCGAAATCCAATTTCGTATAATATATCGAATATATTATTTTATTGATTAATTCCAAATTAATCGTTCTCTCTCTTTTATTAATATTTTATCCTAGATAAAATATCTCCGTAATTAATCCCAGATTAATTTTCTCTCTCATCGAAATAATCCCAGATTAATTATAGTGCGAGTCATACATCATCGGTGAATCTTTGGGAAGCGACCCATGAGATCCCCGGATATGTTGGTAGTAAATACGGTCGTCGGACTATCCGAACACGTAAGTACCTCGTACCATGTTTATACCGATTTACAAGACAAGGTTAGCTTCTAGCAAAGCGCCATGCCTACCCAATTCTCCGGAAATATCCTTACAGGAATATATGATCTATTTCAAGCGTAGTATACTATAGTATTGCGTATTTCTGTCCAGTATCGGATGATCACGTGCTAGGCCTGGGGCTGGAATTGTGTCTGCCCCGTACGAAACACATATCAGATGCCCGGTAACTAGTCTCTATAATCGAATAAACATGACCTAGTCATAATATCCCTATAGCTCGAGCATTTAAGAGATCAAGTTTCCGTATCCTACGTAATCATCATCTCCATGTGACTGGAGTGACACTTCCGTCTTGACATCACACCCAACACACTACGATTCTCAATACACCCAGAATTGGCGTACATAGAACTGGTTAAAGCCCTGGACGACCTCAACTAAAGTATATCGATTGTCGTAAGTATTAGCGGTGCAAGTCTCAGGTTAAGACTAAATACACCTACCCTGATGGCAGACTCCCATAGACACATAGTCATACTACCAATGGGATTCCGCAGGGGGTCTGTCCAGAGCGAAACTGTTTCCGTACCATCGGTGAAACACAACCTCCTATTACACTTATATGAGAACTATGCCGTTGTGCCCTCACAAACGTGCACAAGTGTAATACTAGTCTTTTACGTGTTTATCGATGTCCAATCTCGATAATACTCTGACTAGGGATATTTAATGATTTATCCTTCGTGGACTGATACTGTCTCATATCATTCTCCGTCCAGGAACAAATCATAGGGACCTCTCATCATTTATACATCTAGGTGATCTAATCACAAATGATTAGAGTGCAATCTCCTTTATTACATATTTAATTTGTACAACAACACCGTGATCTGTACAAATAGTGACGCTATGGGTCATAATTGTCCAACATCATGAGCCAATTTTAAGTATGAAAAATTTTAGGGTTCTTGAGCATAAAATTTGGGGCTTTTGTGTTTTGAACATTATTTTTTCAAATTGATGCTTTGAGCATGTTTAGAATATGATAACTTAGAGTTATGCATGATTACATTTGAAATAAATTGAAAGAATCAAAAATTAAAAAATGCCTAGCTTGGCCGAACCTATAAGCAGTTCACAGTGTAGTTTTTTATTTTTTGTAACATAAAATGATGTGTTTAAATGCATGTTTAATGTTGATTGCTGGTTTGATTGGATTAGAATCAAAGTCAATAATGTTTATGTTAAAATCAAAGAGCATGTTGAGCATGAAATGATGTATTTAGGCTTCAATTTGTGTTAAGCATGAAATGATGTATTTTGGCCTCAATTTGTGTTGAGCATGAATTGTTGGATTAAGCATGATTAATTAAGTTAATTGGTATTTTGGAAATATTGAGTTTAATTAATTAATCATGACTTATACACTTTAATTATTATAATTATAATATTTGGAATATTAATATTGTAATAAATGGCCTTTAAAGTTTTTTGGGCTAAAAGTGTGTATTTGGGCTTAATGGGCTTGGTTTGATCAAGTTTGGTTTTGTACTTTTGGATTGGATCCAATTGGGCCCAAAACCAATTCCATGAAGTCCAAATACATCACTTGGCCCTTTAAAGAATTTAATTAGGCCTAATGGGCCTAAATTGATTTGATGGCAATAGGGTGATTCCTATTGGGCCTTGGCATTTTGGGTTTGATCCATTATGGCCAAAGCCCATGCCTTAAGAATCAATGCCCATTGGACTTTAATTAAAATGACATTGGATGTTATTGGGCCTTTGAGACCCATCAAGATTGGATTTGGAATCCAAGTCTTTAAGGCATATATATAAGTGTAAATGTTTAATTTGGAATTAAATTAGAATTAGTATTGAATACAAATAAATTGGATTTAAAGTTGTAGTTCGATATAATTCAAGAATATGTACTTAAAAGTATTTATTCTTAAACGAGTTGGACTCGAGCAAATCAAATCATTGTTTGAACATTGGATGGTCACTAATCAAAGATTAATTAATTGGATTAGATTGATTGAATAACATGTTTTGATTGAATACATAAATGTGTTGTATGAATAATGTATATCGGATGGATATTAGAAGGGCAAGGGTAATTTTGGAAATTATAATAAATTTTGAATTTATTAAATTGGGCCTGCGTGTCCAGCCTTTAATCTCTTTACTCATTGTAATTATCTTCTCACCTATTCCCCTCAATGTAAATGAGGTTTCTTTATTGTATTTTGTAATTGGGTAGGAGTTAGAATAGTTCTAGTCGGGGAGAGGAAAGGGAGCGATTTGTTCTAGGAATAATCTGTTTAAATATCCATCCGCATATCGTTATTAATTTACTTTTGCGCCTTATGATGTTTTAGAAGCATGCTTAAGGGTGTATGATGAGACCTAATCAAAGATAATTAATTGGATGCCAATTACGCGAAAAACCCTCAAAAATATATTAAGCGTTTTTCCTTCCGTTGAGTGATTCTTACTCAAGATCCAAAGTTGGCATTGGTTTGTTGGCCAAAGTCAAGACCTTTGTCAATTGCGGATGTGTTTGAATCATGAAAGTTTTGTTCTATATCGGTGTCTTGTCCAAGTTGTGTTTTGTTGGCCAAAGTCAAGATCACTTCTTGTCCATCGACATTGATTACGAAGCTTTCCATGTCAATGGGTCCCGTTTAACTGGAATCATTAAGCTTGATGTGCCAAAGCCAAGGCATAGTTGATTCAGAGGAAAAAGGTTAGGAAAATATATTGGATATATTGGCATATATATTTTATATATGTTTCGGACTTGGATGTCCACCTACCGGATCTAGGAATTGGATGAGATCCAATTGATCTTCGAGATCTACCTAGTTAAGTTTCATACAGCTTGTTGGCCAAAGTCAAGGTTGTATGTTATTTAACGGGATCCTAGCCCACTAGGAAACTATGTTTCCCGAGTACTCGACAGAGGGTTAGAGGCTCGCCGAAAAATAGTGGGAGGCTAGTATTGAATTTTCAATTTCATTCAGATACTTAGCTTTACGCGCTTTCAAATAATTTCGTCAAAATTACTTTATTAGTTGGACTAATATATTGTTATTTTTCTATGTAACAGTTAGACTGTCCCCATTATCGTTGACTAGATAGTTGGACTATCGTAGTCAAGATGACAGGAAAGGGAAATGTCCGCGACATTATCATGGGAGAAAATGTCTTTAAGGGCACGAACTTTGCAGATTGGGAAATGAACCTTAGGATTGTCCTAGGTTCAGAGAGGCTGTTGTATACTTTACAAAGATCTCTTGGGCCTAAGCCCGGACCAAATTAGACACTTGAGCTGGAGCTTTGGAAGACTCACAGCGATGATTGTGACACAACTCAGTCCATTATGCTTGCTTCGATGACTTAGCGCTTTCGTAGACAAAATAGGGACTTGGATCATTATAATATGTTAGCGAGGTTGTAAGATCTGCATTCCTCTAACAAGAGGATGTAGAGGTACGAGTTAGTGAAGAAGCTCTTTCGCTCACGTATGACAGAAGGCATGTCTGTTGAGTCCCACATGGCACAGATGATTGCTGACATTGATGAGCTGGCCAACATGGAAATAGTCTTGGAGGCTGAGATTACTGTGGATATGATCCTACAATCTCTCCCCGCATCATAAATTATAATTTGATGAACAACAGTGATACTCTTGGAGAGTTACTGTCAACTCTTAAGGAGGCTGAGAAGGAGCTTCATAAGGGCAACAAGCGCGAGGCGCACTTTGCATCAACATCTCATGCACCTAGGGCTGGGCTCAAGGCAACTGGAGGTGTGAAAAAGAAGAAGCATAACAAAAAAAGCAAGTCCAAAACGTCAAAGGCTTCTGGGAAGCCAAAGGACAAATCTCAGGATGTTTGCCTACAGTGCGGCAAGCGAGGTCACTGGAAGCGTGACTGCCGCGAGTACAAGGCGCTTCAGAAGGAGATTAAAGCGGGCAAGACACCGGCTTCAGGTATGTTTGTTATTGAAATAAACATGGCTACTTCTAGTTTTAAAAATTGGATTTTTGATTCTGGTTGTGGTACTCACATATGTATTGATGTGCAGGATCTGCTGATTAGCAGGAGACTTACCTCAAGAGAGATTGATCTACGGGTTGGAAATGGGGCACTAGTCACCGTTTTGGCCGTTGGCACTTTTGTTTTAGAACTGCCTTCGGGGCATGTACTTAAACTTTCAGACTGTTATTATGTACCTAGTTTGACTAGGAATATTATCTCTGTATCTTGCTTGACCCAATGCGGGTACACTTTTGTATTCCGAAACACTGGGTGTTTTATTTATAAAGATGATTTTGAGATATGTTCAGCTGATGCTAATAATGGTCTTTATATTTTGAATATAAATCAATCTCAAAAATATAATGTAACAAACAAAAGGCTCAAACTAAGTAACAAAGATGAAACTTATATGTGGCACTGTCGTCTGGGACACATTAACAAGACTCGCATATCCACACTTTCGAAGAGTGGGTACTTGGACGGATTTGATCCAAATTCATATAACGTCTGCGAATCTTGCTTATTAGGCAAAATGCCTAAATCACCTTTTAGCGGTAAAAGTGACGTTTGTGGGCCCATGTCTAGCCAGGCAGAGGTGGATTCCAATACTTCGTAACCTTTACGGATGATGCATCGCGTTATGGTTATGTGTATCTTATGAGACACAAGTCGGAAACTTTTGAGAAATTCAAAGAGTTTCGACACAAAGTTGAAAAACAGACCGGCAAGAGTATAAAGACATTACGGTCGGACCGTGGTGGCGAATACTTGAGCAATGAGTTTCTAGATTACTTGAAAGAATATGGTATTCTTTCACAGTGGACACCTCCTAGAACACCGCAATTAAACGGTGTATCCGAACGGAGAAACCGAACTCTGTTGGACATGGTAAGGTCTATGATGAGTCGCACTGAGCTACCTATTTCCTTCTGGGGATATGCATTAAACATTGCAGTTCTTATTTTGAATAAGGTTCCGTCAAAGTCTGTACAACAGACACCATATGAGATATGGACAGGAAAGAAACCGGGTTTCTCATTCCTAAAGATTTGGGGATGCTGGGCATACGTCAAACGTTTGGAAAGTACCAAACTTGAGCCCAAATAGGATAAATGCCTATTCGTAGGATATCCTAGGGAAACCAAAGGATATTACTTCTACCACCCATGAGAGAACAAAGTATTTGTTGCTCTACATGTGGTTTTCCTTGAGAAGGAATTCCTAAATACAGTGGTTAGTGGGAGGAAAGTAGAACTCGATGAAAATCGGAGTGATACTGTTCCTGGCATAGAATCCTCAACGGAACAAGAACAGTCCATCCGGGATGGACTGTACCACAATCTTCTATACACAAGGACCGCGTAGGTCGGAGAGAGTCAGGAACCAACCTGAGAGGTATGGGTTTCTGATCTCACCTCATGTAGATATTAATCTCATTGAGGATGACGAACCAACTACGTATGTGGAAGCGATACAAGATATCGATTCCGTTTTATGGCAAGAGGCCATGAAGTCCGAAATGGATTCCATGTACACCAACCAAGTTTGGACACTGGTTGATACACCAGAAGGCGTAAAGCCTATTGGATGCAAATGGATCTTCAAGAAGAAGACCGACATGGAAGGCAACGTGCAAACGTACAAAGCTAGGCTTATAGCGAAGGGGTATCGTCAACGACATGGTGTCGATTACGATGAAACTTTCTCAATCGTTGCCATGATTAAATCCATTCGGATAATGCTTTCTATTGCTGTATATTTCGATTACGAGATATGGCAGATGGACGTTAAAACCGCCTTCCTTAATGGAAACCTTTTGGAGGATGTTTATTTGTAACAGCCTGACGGTTTTATCGTGCCTAGACTTGCAAACAAGGTTTGTAAGTTAAATCGGTCCATCTATGGACTAAAGCAAGCATCGCGGTCATGGAACCAATGTTTTGATGAGATCATAAAAGAATATGATTTCATTCAAAATGAGGATGATCCTTGAGTATATAAGAAGGTTAGTGGGAGCGCACTCACATTCATTGTCCTTTATGTTGATGATGTATTGCTTATGGGCAATGACATTCCCATGTTAACATCGGTGAAAGCATAACTTTCGTTAAAATTCTCCATGAAAGATCTGGGAGAAGTAGCCTTTATTCTATGAATAAAAATCTACATGGATAGATCTAGAAAGCTGCTTGGACTCTCCCAGAGCACGTACATTGACAAAGTGTTGAAAAGATTCAACATGGATCAGTCCAAAAGGGGACTGTTACCAGTGTCACATGGCATCTCTCTATCTAAGGACATGTGTCCTAAAACTCAAAATGAGAGAAACAACATGAGTCGGATACCATTCGCTTCGGCAGTCGGATCGAACATGTATGCCATGATATGTACGCGACCTGATGTCTCGTATGCTTTGAGCATGTGTAGTCATTATCAGGCCGATCCAGGTGATGGTCACTGGATGGCGGTTAAGAACATCCTTAAGTATCTTAGACGAACTAAGGATACTTTCTTAATTTATGGAGACGGAGAACTTGAGGTAACTGGGTATACCGATTCAAGTTTCCAAACCGATAAAGACGACTCTAAGTCACAATCCGGGTACATATTTTGTTTGAACAACGGAGCAGTAAGTTGGAAATCATCCAAGCAAGAGACTTTTACCGATTCAACAATAGAAGCGGAGTATATTGCTGCAGCTAAAGCAGCAAAAGAGGCAGTTAGGATCCGTAAATTCCTAATTGGATTAGGAGTAGTTCCGTTAGCAGCTGAGCTCGTTCCATTATTTTGTGACTATAGCGCAGGCTAAGGAACCACGGTCTCATCAACGATCCAAGCATGTTCTTCAACGTTTCCATCTGATTCGTGAGATCATACATCGTGGCGATGTGAAGATCGAGAACGTCGCATCAGATGATAACATTGCAGACCGCTGACGAAAGCTATTTCACAGTAAAAGTTTGAGAAAGATATATATAGTTCAGGTGTTAGATGCTTGAGTGACTGGCTATAGGCCAAGTGGGAGATTGTTAGACAATTATGACCCAAAGCGTCACTGTTTGTAAAAGACATTGTGTTTTTGTACAAAATTGACTATGTAATATTGAAATTGCCTTTTATCATTTCTTAATTTATTTACTTTGATATATAAATGGTAAAAGTCCATATGATTAGTTCCGGATTGAGATTATATGAGACAATATCAATCCATAAAGGTTTAATCATTAAATATCCCTAGTCGTAGTATTATCGAGACTAGACATCGATAATGCGGAATAGACTAGTATTGCACTTGTGCGCGTTGTGAGGTATAACGGCATAGTTCTCATATGTTTAAGTATAGGATACTTATGCAAGTGCGATAGGAGGTTGTGTGTTACCGATGGTACGGAAAACAGCTTCGCTCTGGATGGACCCCGCGGAATCCCATTGGTAGTATATATATGTGTCTATGGGAGTCCGCGTCAGGGTAGGTGTATTTGGTCTTAACCTGAGACTTACATCGCTAATACTTGCGACAATCGGTAAACTTTGGTTTTGGTCGTCCAGGGCTTTAATAGGTTCTATGTACGCCTCTATTGGGTTTATCGAGAATCATAGTGTATTGGATGTGATGTCAAGACGGAAGTATCACTTCAGACATATGGAGATGATGGTCACACAGGGATTCATAACTAGTTCTCTATTGTGTTGCAACCATCGGGATAATGTGACAAGGTCATGATTATCCAATTCAAATAGACTAGTTGTTTGATATCCGATATGTGCTTCGTACGGGGCATACACTATTCCAGCCTCAGGCCTAGCACGTGACATTTGATACTGGATCACAATACGAGATACTAGGTATTCTACGCCTGACATAGATTATATATTCCAGTAAGAATATTTCTGGAGAATTGGGTAGGCACGGTGCTTTGCTAGAAGCCAACCATGTCTTGTAAATCGATAAGCACGTGGTACGAGGTACTCACTTTATCGGATAGTCCGATAACCGGATTTACTGCCAACATATCCAGAGATCTCTTGGGTCGCTTCCCAAAGATTCACCGATGACAGTTGACTTAAATTAGAATTAATCTGGGATTAATTTAGAGAGAGAAAATTAATCTGGGATTAATATGGGTGTCGTAGTGACGCCTCCGTACCTAGAGTGCCACAAATGTCTGAGTGCTATCCCCGTACCTAGGGTGTCGCGGTGACGTCTCTGTACCTAGAGAGTCACAAATTTCTGAATGTTAACCCCGTACCTAGGGTGTCACAGTGATGCCTCCGTATCTAGAGTGCCATAAATGTCTGAGTGCTAACCCTGTACCTAGGGTGTCGCAGTGACGCCTCCGTACCTAGAGTGCCACAAATATTTGAATGCTAACCCCGTACCTAGGGTGTCGTAGTGACGCCTCCGTATCTAGAGTGCCACAAATGTCTGAATGCTAACCTCGTACCTAGGGTGTCGCAGTGATGCCTTCGTACCTAGAGTGCCACAAATGTCTGAATGCTAACCCCGCACCTAGGGTGTCGCGGTGACGTCTCCGTACCTAGAAAGCCACAAATGTCTGAATGCTAACCCCGTACCTAGGGTGTCACAGTGTGATATCTCCATACCCGGAGTGTCGTACCTGGCTGAACTGATCTGATATCTCCATACCCGAAGTGTCGTACCTGGGTGATCTGTTGTCTCCATACCCAGAGTGTCGTACCTGGCTGAACTGATCTGATATCTCCCTACCCAGAGTTCTGTACCTGGCTGATATGTTGTCTCCATACCCTGAGTGTCGTACCTGGCTGAACTAATCTGATGTCATAGGTGGGCCTTGCCCCCAGAATGCCGTACCCAGCAGAACTGATGCTGAACTGATGTGGGCCTCGCCCCCAGAATTCCATACCCGGCAGAACTGATACTGCACTAATGTGGGCCTCGCCCCCAGAATGCCATACCCGGCAGAACTGATACTGAACTGATGTGGGCCTCGCCCCCAGAATGCCATACCCGGCAGAACTGATACTGAACTGACGTGGGCATCACCCCCAGAATGCCATACCCTGCAGAAACTGTTATTGAACTGATGTGGGCCTCGCCCCCAGAATGCCATACCCGGCAGAAACTATTATTGAACTCTCTTTCAACACACTGTAGTGCCTCTCTTCGAGATAATCTTGATAGCTAAACATATTTTTGTCCTCAACGGATGCTTCGTGTCAAAGCCAAAGAATCTTCAAAGTACTCGACATACTCAAACCCAATCCTCTGAACGGGTGATCTGAACTAGACTCCTATTGTGTGTGTGCTAAGGCTCTTTCGCAGCTTATTCCTTAAGTCAGCCAACTCGATAATTTCACTTCGGAGAGTCATACCAGTGGGTCTAACCAATCTGGATGTCTAGGCCACATTCTGTGATTACTGTAGCATACTCAACATGATATGGTCATCTTTTATTTTTTCTGTCTCTTTCTCTTCATTTAGAACTTTTTTCCTTTTTTTTTTCTTCTTTTCTTTTGACACACCTACCATTTAAGGTAGCATTTCTCCTCATGGTGGTCCAAGTACTCGCCCATGGGTAGCTTCACACTTATTGGTTATAGGCGGTCTATTTTTCTTTTCATTGTAGAGATTTTTCTTTCTTTATTTTCCAACCATATCATGTATCGTAGCAAAGGCAAATTAGTATGGACATCCAGGCAAACGGTCATTCACCGATCCACTATCTCTTCAACTAGTCATCTCATCAACCGCTCAGGCTTCTATTGTTGAGATACCTTTACCAAGTACTTTATGACTCTAACTGAGATCAATCCATTCCGAATACCAGATAATGTCGCGTCTCACACTTCTCATTTCTAAGGCTTCTCCTTACAGCACACAATGTCATCACCGGACATATGTCTAACTACCAAAGATTTTTTTTTCACTCACTCACTCCAATGAATTCTTCCTCTCTACCGCTGACAATGTGGGCTTCGCCCCCATGATCTATACCTGAAACTCTAATTCAAATGGGCCTCAACCCTCAGATTACTACCCGAGTCTTAACACCGATGTGGACCTCAGCCCTAGGATTACCGCCTGAATCCGATACTGTGCATTCACTATTTCTGAGTGGCTTGTCTTTGCCGCTCTCTTTTCTTCTTCGAAACCTGTGAATACAAAATAAAAACATAAAACACACACAAAAAAGAAATGCAATAATGGATTATATGCATGCATGAGTTTTCTTATCCCATTGGGTTAGGTCTTCTGCGGGTGACTATTCAGTCTTCTGTCCCTCAGGTAAAATACAGCTTCAATCTGTCAACATTGATTGGCTCAATGAACTCATTCCCTTCCAAGTCTGACAGTCTCACTGCTTCATTTCCCATTACCTTATGAACAATGTAGGGTCCTTCCCAGTTTGGCCTGAACTTCCCTCTCGGGTCTATTATCGATGGCTTCGATTGCTTGAGCACCAAATCACTTTTCTTGATCTTGGTAGGACACACCTTCTTTTTAAACGCTCGAGCCAACCTCTTCTGATATATCTGCATGTGATGCAAGAACTTCATCCTCTTCTCATCCATCAATGCCAACTTCTTAAACCTTTGCGAGGTCCATTCTCGTTCAGGCAACTCTACTTCTGCCAACACCCGCATGGACTGTATCAACTTCCACCAGCAGGACCGCTTCCATTCCATAAACCAGAGAGTAAGGCGTAGCCCTTGTTGCTGTCCTTACAGAAGTTCTGTACCCCCACAGGGCATATGGTAGCTTATCAGCCCAATATTTATAATTCTCCGTCATCTTTGCCAAAATTGTCTTTATTGTCTTATTGGCTGCCTCGACTGCCCCATTAGCCTGCGACCTATATGGTGAGGACTTGTGATGGCCTATTCCATACTTCTGTAGCATTGCCTTGGTTTCTCCCTGAAATTGGACTCCATTGTCCGTTACCACATGATGCGGCATACCATACCGGCAAATGAGATTCCGAGCTATAAACTTCGCCATCTGCTTTGCTGTGACGTTGCAGAATGATTCAGCTTCTACCCATTTTGAGAAGTAGTCCACGACCACTACTATAAAACGGTGCCCATTCGATGCATTCGGTCGAATCTCTCATATCATATCTATTCCCCAAGCTAAGAAAGGCCATGGTTCTGACAACCCATGCAACTCTGTGTGCGGCAAATGATTCAAATTCTCATGTGCTTGACAATCATGACAGTGCTTTACCAGCTTCGCGCAGTCGGCTTCTATGGTTGACCAGTAAAAGCCTTGTCTCACAATCTTGCGGGATAAGTTCAATCCATTCATATGTGGTCCACATACACCAACGTGTACTTCTTCCATTATCTTCTGAGCTTCTTCATTTCTTAAACATTTCAGCTGAATACCATTGGCCTGCCTCTTGTAGAGTTCTCTCTTCAAACTCACATACTAAGAAGCCAGTTTCTGAATGGCAATTCTATCATTTCAGCTAGCTTCTTCTGGGAACTCCCCATATCCCAGATACCTTTGAATATCATGGTACCACGGTTTTCCATCATCGACCTCCACTTCCAAGATTCTACCTATCTCATAAATCGGCTTGCTTACAGTTGTCAACACAAGTGGTCTCATCACCAATTTCTCTGGATTTTCCCAAGTCGCGACCAATATTGCCAATGCATCTGCCATCTGATTTTCTTCCCGTGACAAGTGTTGAAATTTGCAGTCAAGGATAGTCTGTGCCAGACTTCTGAGATGGAATAAGTACTGCTTCAACCGTTCTTCCTTTAGCTCCCATTCTCCTTACATCTGTCGGATCACCAACATTGAGTCTCCGAAAACTTCAATATTCCTAGCTCTCAAGGCTATCAATGTAGTCAACCCGAATGCACATGCTTCGTACTTAGCCATGTTGTTAGTCACTCCGAATGTCAACCGCTTGGCCAAAGGCAAAGTTTCTCCCTCAGGGGTGACTATTACAACTCCAATTCCGGCTCTTTTGTAGTTCATTGCTCTGTCAAAATACATCTTCCATCCTTGGATTGCTATGGCTTGGATTTCTTCGTCGGGGAACTCAAACTTGTATTGATCCTCTTTAACAGGTTGGAATTCCAAGAACTCTGTCACGGCTCGTCCTTTGATCACCTTAGAAATTAGATACTCGATGTCGAGTTCTGTCAGCAGTACAAACCATCTGCCCACTTTCCAACTAGTGAAGGTACCAAATGTAGATACTTCAAATGATTCTCATTTGCGACCACTTGGATCTTGTAGGATTGGAAGTAGTGGTGTAATTTTCTGGACGCCCATACTACTGCTAGACAAATCTTCTCCACTTCTTGATAGCGGGCTTCGTACGGAAGCAGCTTCATACTGAAGTAGTAGATAACATGCTCTACTTCTGTCTCATCGGCTTGTACCATCATTGCCCCCAGCACTTCGGGTTTAATAGCCAAATAATGTGCCAAGGGTCTACCCTATCTCGGAGGTTTCAGAACAGGAGGCTTCACCAAATATTCCCTTATTCTGTCAAATGCTTCCTGACACTGCTCGTTCCACTTTACCGGTTGGTCTTTCCTTAACAGCTTGAAGAAGGGCTCACATATTGACGTCAGCTTGGTAATGAACCAACTAATATACTGGATTTTCCTAAAGAAGGCTCTGACTTCTTTTTCTTAACCCAACGGGTATCTATGATGGCTTTTAAGACACAAGGGTTAACATGATGCATGAGATACGTGAGATGTATGCGATTCATGGAATATATAGGTCGTCCCATTATCATTTCAAAGTATTCAACCACACCATTGCGCGGTGCAAACTTGTCCCAGTTGAAAAGGCCAACAGGTTTTCACTTTGTGATGATATGGCTAAATGACTTCAAATGATAAGAGGCCCATTCACAAAATGGCCCACCGGTATTTTAGAAGATTTTGGCCCAACTGTCAAAGGACACAAACTCGTCCCAGTTTAAATGGCCCAACAAGTTCACATCTTTTGACAAGAGGTTCAACTGGATCCAAATGACGGCGGTCCAACACATTAATATAAAATAAATAACTTCTACTGGTTCTTTATAGCTAAGGTTCACGAGTGGGTTCATGAGGCGCGGACAAAGGCTCTTACTGACGAAGGTTTGCCCACAACTAGGACTCCACACTCAAGGGTTCAAGCGACCGAGTGAGCGCACCCTTTTTATACCTTACGGTACGTGCCAACGAGTTATGATGTGTGATTAACTGTCGAATGGATTTCCCGTTGTAGATTCCCCATAGGGAGGGTGGAGCGAACTCTCTTAAATACCCAAGCCTCTTAGGCTCTTATCGCTTGGTGACAAGAATAAACAACGAGTCCTCCAAACTAATCTATCACAACAAGCTACGGGTAATGATTATCTAGGTGCCTTCACAGCTTTTCCTCGAAAGGTAGTGAATGAAGGAAGACACCCAACCATTACCTAGCTTTAACAAAGCCTTTGATTAACCCCATCAACCCACTATAGAAACGATCAATTAAAGCACAAATATACATATCACAAGACATGATTTCGGGGCCGATTCTCTATCCCCAATGGAGTCGCCAGACTGTAGGAAACAGAACTTGGGCGACGCATGCTGTTCTAGGCTCATGACCTAGTGGGAGTACGGAGTAGTCCGTGGGGGACTAAACCGGAGAATAATGGAGTCGCCACCCGGTGTGAACCGGGACAAAGACTCAAGGCCGCACTCACCACTCGCAATGGAAGACCTCAAACCGTTGGGCTCGGAATGGTCCATTACTTATGCCACTTGTGATGATATAATTTGCGCAATAAATCAACCGAGTCTACTCAATAATCATGCTCAAGGGTATTTAGATCTAACATGCATTCGCGAAATAAATCATATTCTAAGTTTACATGTTTGAAAGTAAGTCTTTAAACAGCAAACACAATTCCACACAATGAGCATATTAAACCATATAATCAACATATATAAATCATTATTCAAACATAACGTAAACTAATAACATGCATAAAGAACAACATAAATATGCTTTAAAAAATAACAAACTAAATTAAATCATACTTCAAATACTAAATAAATAACCTATAAACTCTAACATACCCAAATACAAATTTGGATGAGACGAGATATGTGTATCTTAAGTGGTACGTGGCGTTGTAACCCGAGTGCAGACCGTACTACCGTCCATTCGGAATCGACTATGGAATTTACGTCCGGGTTTCCATCCGATATACCACAAAAGGGGAACATATATCCCACTCATCCAACAATCACATCATGCCTCAAATGACTCTCATGCAATGATATTTCAAAATAAATAAAATAAAACAAAGAAGATAAATAAAAATGCGCCCTCAGGTCTAACCTCTTTTGTCGTCTCAAGAAAGGGCGTTACACGTCCGTTGGAAGGGTGAATGATCCGCTACTTTTCCGATTTGTTAACTCGACGTCTTTCCTCATTGTTTTGATGTTCGAGCTGCTATATTTTACTCCGTTTCGTCGCTGTTTTGCTTCTATTTTTAGGTCACTGTTTTGGTCGTTTTGGGGACTGTTTGGGCAAATTGGAGGGGGTAAATGGCTGCGGTTTTCAAGGGTTTTTAAAGGGGTTTTTGTGCATTTTTTAGTGCAGTTTTAGGGTGGTTTCAGGACTGTTTTGGGGTTAAAATTGAGGCCAAAACTGATCAAGTCAGTGGGATTTTTTTTACGGCAGTAAGTGTGCAGTGCGGTGGGCGTTATGGGACCGTTTCAGGCGTGCAATAGGGCAGTGCAGTGGGGGGTGTTTGGTGTGACTTTAAGGCAGTAAAGTGGGCTGTTTTGGCATGGTTTAGGGCCGTGAAAGGGCTGGATGCATGCAGATGGGGCTGTGTTTTGGTGGCTTAGGCGTGAATGAGGTGGGTGAAGGATATGGTTCACGGTAATTGGAGGGGAGTTTGTCTTTGAGGATGCGACAATGGGGCTCAGAAAGGGTCTTTGGCGTGCAATAGAGGTGTATGTGCTAGGGTTGTGAATGGTGGTGAAGGGTTCTTTTATAGGCAAAGGAGGGGAGGCTTTCCTTATTCAAATAGGATAGAATCTAATTGGTGTCTCATAAGGAATAGGTCTCCTAATTTAGGATTGTGATTGGATTTGATTATGAGAGGGATCTAAGAGAGGGATCTAGGAGATTTCTTTTAATTAGGAAGAGATTTTACAAGATTTAGGCATGTGTTTAATGTGCATATCCCTAATCTAGGAAGCCAATGGGCGTGAGTCTTGGTCTATGGGGCTTGGGCTTGGTTTCTTGGGTAGGCTTGGGTATTTTGGGTTTGGTTTATGATTTGGTAAGTGGTTTATGGGGTTTTGGGCTGATCATAAGCTTTGAAACGGAAGTCCAACAAGCAACCGAAGTCAAACAACTAGATAAAATCCAACAAAAATTCCTTCTTCCAACTTACCCTTCCAATATCCGTTTCCCGCGACTTTCACAACTAAAGAGATAGTGCCTCTATACGAGACTCATCATCGGGCTGATATGCAAAAATGCAATGCCTACATTGTGGCTAAAGCAATCCCAAACCCGTGGTTGTTTAGTTAGTTTAAATTATGGCTGGTTACTTCATATGAATTACATGAGATAAAAACATAAGCATTAGCTATCTATGAGCTGTAAAACTTCTATTGAAACATAGAGCTGAAGCCTCGGACCTCTATATAGTATAAGATATCGACGCTTGATTCTATTTATTGGAATCCTCACAAATACATTCTAAATATGGTAAACACCCAACACTCAACCCTTATATTAATATCACAAATTAATCATGCATATCAACATACAATTTAGCATACAATGATGCTACTCATCAAATCAGAACTGGATATCACTAAATTTCCATATCAACGAAAATATCTTAAGAAAACCAATCATTCGGAAAACTCTTTTCTTATCAGAAAAAAAATCTCTTCATGTGAAACTTCTCTGGAAATCCTTTTTCTGTCTGTAAATTTTTGAGATTCCCTTAAAACTATTTCTCTTGAAAACTCGTTTATAAACATCATTTTCTGTAAATCTATCTTTGAAAATCCATTTCTGAAAATCTATTTTTGAAAAACATGTATCTGAAAGATATGTTCTCAAAACTGTCTCTAAAATTGATCTCTGAAAACGTTTTTTTGAAACACTGGTCTTTGTCTCTGAAAACCTGACGTATAGGGGCGTTACGTATCTCTGTCCACCCATACATCTATCTAGAGAAAGGAATGCAAGCCCATGACTATAGGGCGTTACGTATAACCGTCCCCAAAGCATGCCACTATTGTCCCTGAAACTAGTGGTCTTGGGGCGTTACGTATCACCACTCCCCAAGCCACTGAACTAGAACTGAGGGTGCGAAACTATGCTACCCTCTAAGCTCTGAAACTATGACTTAGGGGCATCTGCCATCCCTAGTCCTAAACTAGGATCTGAGGGCGTTAGTAACGTTGTCCCCCCAGTCCTCTACATATGGAAATAGGCTGTTCATCAATTCTATATCTCAATCAAGTTACATACTTAGGTGGGTTTTCCACATGCCTCGAAATATAGAACTTATGTTTTGAAAACATTTCTTTTCTAAATCATCATTATCTGAAAAGCAACTGTAATTAAGGGTGGCAAAAAAGCCCACGGCCCGACCCAGCCCGGCGGGCTTTGGCCCGGCCCGAGGTCGAAAAGGCCAGGGCCGGGCATTAAAATGAAAGCCCGACTCGGGCTCGGGCCCGGGCCGGGCTTTCCTATTTTGGCCCGGCCCAGGCCAAAATTAAAAAAAAAAAATAAAAAAAACAAAAAACATAAATATGTATATATATTTTTTAATATGTTTGTATCATTTTTATTTATTTTAGCATTTAAATTGTTAATTTATCAATGAAATTTGTGATTTATTTATAAATTTTCTTTTTAAATATAGTGTAAATATATTTTATATTTATATATTTTTTAATTTTTTAAAAATCCGGGCCTAAAAAAGCCTCGGGCCGGGCTTTTCACGGGCTCGGGCTTTTTTTTGGTTGGCCGGGCTAGGGCCGGGCTTGTAAAACCCCGGCCCATTGCCACCTTTAACTGTAATTAAATTCTGGCTAACGCCCTATGTGCTCAAAAGTAAGTCTGATGTCAAAACTGTAAATAAAATCAGTTTGAGAAAAGAGGTCCACTCAATATAACTAGGATCCAAGGGCGTTACGCTTGTCGTTCCCTTGGTCCTGGATATGTATCTGTCAATATGCATTGTGTCTCCCTCTGGGTATGCAAAATGCATATGCAATGATCGGCGTAATCACAAGCGTATAATACAAGCGCACGTATCGTTCAAGTAGTATAAAAAGTATCGATCCCACAAGGACTTAATACCTAATCTATTAATTATATGAGGTCAAATGATTACTAGTATCTACTAGATTAATGTTTGATTGGAATAGTGATTTTAAAATTTAAAACAAGTAAATAAAAAGATGTGAAAGTAGATTAAAGAAAATTCAAATTTATAAAAACTATCCAGGGTTGTGATTACCTCCAATATCTAATTAAAGATTGAAGTGGTTATTTTGTATAATAAATCGGTTTACTAACCTGGAACACAAAATTATGCAAAAGCCTATGTCGATGGTCAGATGCAAATACCCGTGTAATCAAATTAAACCATATGTTTATGTTAACTAAATTACCAGGATTTATTAAGATTAAGTTCCAATTATAGTACCCCCCCCCGACAGGTATATGTCTATCCTGTAAGGAAATCCATTAAAGGGTATCTATCCTTATAGGCACTGCATTTTTGCATATAAGTCCCTATGATGAGTCTCATTTGGAGACACTACCTTTTAAGTCGAGGAAGTCACGGGAAACGATCGTCTGAAGGGAATCAGTATTTCGATAGATTTTTATTCGCTTGTTTAGCTCCAAGCTCACTCGTTAGACCTCCGTTTTAAAGCACTTTTAGCCTAAAAAACCCAGAACCATCTAACCTTAGCCCAAACACACTCACCAAACCAACACAACACCTAGCCCACTACCACTAAGCCCACACGCCCAAGGCCCTCAAAATACAACCCAATAAAATAAAATATTAATTAAATAATACAACCAAATTAAATCAAATATTTAATAAAATCATACCAAATTAAAATCAATCAATCAAATTACATTCCTCACTTAAAATATTGTATTCCTAACTTAAATAAAATCATGCCTATACAACACAAATTAAATATACTAACTTCCTAAATTAACCCAATTTTGTCCCCCTTCAATCTTAGGATTTCCTTGTTTAAAACCAATCAAATCCATCCCTTTTTAATGAATTTTCTTTTTTTTAATCCATGCAAACCCTAGTCAACAACTATAAAAATAACACCCATTCGGCAGCTCTGGTCTCTTTTCCCTAGACTATTCACGACCAAAATAAATATATAAACCTAAGACTCTCATTGACGGTAACACAACAAAATAAACCCTAAAAACCTGGACAAGTTCACGCAGCTTCATCTTCTACCTCTCATCTCTCGGCCCTCGTCCCTCAACCCTCTCTCCCTCTTAGCACAAATGATAAAAAAAAAAATAAACCCTAACGTGAGCACGCAAGCCAACAGCCCCTTAAACCTAGCCAACACTCCATTATCTCACTACCGCAATACCTCCAATTCACCATGCACGTAAATAAACCCTAGCTGACTTACGCACATGCTCCTTTCACGCACTAGATCCTTCACCCCCTAGAGCCCTTCACGGCTCCACTGCCTCAGCTCACATAACGCCAATAACCTTCATGCCAAAATAAGGACCCCACAACACGTTCACTGCCCTGGTCAGCCTCAGTTCACGCCACTCATCCCACAGGCCCCTTATTTCACTCCAAACTACCCAGCCATTACCTTCAAATCTGCCTCACATAGTAAGCCAATTCACACGCCTATAGATCCCCTTCCAACAGCCCCTAAGAACAAGTCTTCCATTCATGCATAACCCCCTCTACAAACAGCCCAGTCCACTGCCGCAAATAGCCTCCCATACTGCCTCTAATCACGTCCTGAAAATAGACATAAATTGCACCTATTAACCTCACAAACTACCTTAAAACTCACCTAAAACAGTGAACGAATCACCCTAAAATAGTCCGGAAAACTGCAGTCCAAAACAGCAGCAAAACGGAGTCAAAACAGTAACTTGAGTAGCAAAACAGTGAGGAAAGACGCAAACCAGTGAAACAGAAAAGTTACGGAGCTGTAACCCTTCCGATCACCGTGAAATACGGAGTCCGAGATTCGACGAAAAAAAGGTTAGACCTGAGGGAACTTTTCACATCCATTTTTATTTATATTTTTACTGTTTATTAAATCTTATTTGCATGATTATTGAGGAGTGATGCATGTTGTGGCCCTTGAATAAATAGCTAATGCATGTATTGTGAAATGGTGTATGTTGTGGCCTTTGAATAAAACGGAAAATATGTCGCCTCTTGTGGTATATAGGATGGAAACCCGGACATAAATTTCATAGCTGATTCCGAATGGACGGTAGTATGATATGTACTCGAGATACAACTCCACGTACCACTTAAGTAAACGGCACATATTTTATTTTATGTTGTTTTGATGTGTTTATTATTCGTTATTTAATTTCTGCATACTATTTGTTTGTGTAATGATATGATCGGGCGCATGGGCTTAGTAAGTGGGACTGAAGGTCCTCTATTTTGAGGGGTTAAAATCATTTACCACGATGTTTTGCAGGGCCGATCGATGTATATTCAATTGAATGTAAGATGTGTTCAATCGGGTATAAGAAGTCCGATATTGTTTTCCTTGTTTCTTTATATGCATTATGTTATTAGCGCATGAGATTAGTAAGTGGGACTGAAGGTCCTCTATTTTGAGGGGTTAAAATCCTTTACCACGATGCTTTGCCACACCGGATGATGTATATTCGGTTGAATGTAAGATGTGTTCAATCGGGTATACGAAGTCCGATATTGTTGTCCTTATTTCCTTACAATCATTATGTTATTAGTGCATGGGCTTAGTAAGTGGGACTGAAGGCCCTCTATTTTGAGGGGCTAAAATCTTTTACCACGATACTTTACTGCGCCTCTTATTATGTCATTTATCCTTTTGCACATCATCGTTTTATTTACGCATGCATTACATTCTAATGCGCATGGGCTAACTAGGGTGGATTAAAAGTCCTCTATTCGAGGGAAATGCCTAAAGGCTACCTTTACCACGATGTTTTGTCGCGCCTCTTATTATGTCATTTATCCTTTTGCACATCATCGCTTTATTCACGCATACATCAGATTACATCGCGCATGGGCTTATCAAGTTGGATTAAAGGTCCTCCATTTCGAGGGATTAAAAGCCAAAGGGCTACCTTTGCCATGACGTTTTGCCACACCCTTTATTTCATTATTTACTTTTTTATTGTTTATCTTCTTTTGCATCGCACCATGGCATATTTATTTTAACGTATGATTGCCTCTCTAGTTATCTTTTTACATTATGCACTTAATCACCTCTTTAGCTATCTCTTTACATTATACGCTTGATTACCTCTTTTTAATATGCATGCTCGTATAATTCTTGCTTGTTACGATTCCATGATTATCAATGCAATGTGTTTGTGAAATTATGCGCTTGCCATTATTCTGATTCAATTTTATGCATGATTGTATGATTATTGTTCTCTTACGTTTCTGTATCCATGAATGTAATGTGCTTATGATGTACCATGTGTGCCGTATTTCAATTTACCTTTATGCATGCAAATTTGGACATATGTTATATGCAAAATAGATTGTATGTAAATTTGGACATAGGTTATATGCAAACTTAGATAAGAGCCTTGTACTTATACATGTGAACTTAGAAATAAAATACCCTTGGGAATGTATGTTGCTAGATTCGATTAAATTATTGCACAAATCATATCATTACAAGTGGCATAAGTAAGGGACCATTCCGAACCCAATGGTTTGAGGTCTTCCCTTGCGAGAAGTGAGTGCAGCCTTCAATCATTTTCCCGCTTCACACCGGGTGGCGACTCCATTATCCTTTATCAGCGAGAGTCTTTATCTACACTCCCATAAATCCACACATGAACCATAGTTATGTGACCATAGTAATTGTCTCTTTGTGCCGGTGTTTGGGAACATTGTCGTTCGGATCCATTCAGACCTTTTGTCATAAGGTATGGGCTTGTTGGACCATTTAATCTGGGACAAGAACATAACTTATGATGATTGGGCCAAAAGCTTTTAAAACGCCAATGGGCCATTATATGTTTGTGTTTAGGAACATTGTCATTTGGATACAGTTGGAATTCTTGCCATGAGATGTGAACTTGTTGGGCCATTTAAACTGGGACGAGTTCACTCCTATGACAGTTAGCCCAAAAACTTCTAAAATGATGATGGGCCGATTTGTGTGGAAATTTTAATGAGTTGATATATTCCTTGTATCGCATGCATCTCATTCATCCCATGCATACAGATATCATGTTAACACCATCTATGTCTATAAATGACATCAAAGATCCTGTTGGGTTAGGAAAAGATGGAAGACTCACCAAAATACCGGTAACAGATATGAGTACATCCGATAATGTGGTATCCCGTATGGATCAGTTGGAAAATAGTCTCACCAAGATTATTGAACAGATGCAAGCCTTGACTACTGCTATGGCAAAGATAAATGTGCCCTATACTGGGGGAAACCCTGAGAATGTAAGGCGTGAGGAGCCTCCGAACAGATTGGGGGATGATATCCCCACTTTTGATGCTGATATGACTGAGTATGCGGCAGACAGAATGGTTGGGTCTCAGGCAGAATTGCAGAAACTTCGAGATCAGGTGGAATCGGTTACCCGTAAAAATAAGGGGTAAGCATGAAGACTTTTTGGATTATGAGGCATTGACCTTCGAAGAGCAGTTGCCAGGTCAGTTCAAGATGTCTGATATGGCTAAGTTCAATGGGAATGGGGATCCGAGGGTCCATCTCCATCAGTATGTTTCAGTTATGAGTTCAGTGGGTTTATCCAAGTGCCAAGTCCAAAAGATATTTGGGATGTCACTCGAGGGAGCACCTGTAGTGTGGTATCACGGCCTTGAGAAAAAGGTCAAAGAAGATTGGAAGGAATTGGCAGATGCATTTTTAAAACAGTATGTTACGGACTTGGAGATTGATTTGTCACTCCGAGATTTGGAGAATACTAAGCAGAAGCCGGAGGAGAGCTTCAAGGAGTATGTAGACCGCTAGAAAGGTCAGCTTTTGAAAATACAGACTCGGCCTTCAGAGAAAGACCAAATTAAGATGATTATCAATGGTACTAAGCCCTCCATCTATGGTAAACTGAGGAGGATGACCTCTATGATTGTGGATTTCCGACAGTTGAGAGAGACTGTTATGGATATTGAAGAAGAGGAGGTTGAAAATAGAAAGTTTTATGGCCAGAATAAAAGAACTTTTGGGGGGCCTTTTGAGACCAAGCCCGCTACTGCTAAGGTCGCTACCATCAGAAACAGGCAATTCTCCAACCTTGGTAGACCTTTATCGAAGGTGTTTGAAAAGTTATAGGGACAAGGACTCTTGAAACCCTTAGAAGGCAAACCACTTCCACACCCCCCACCGCCACACATAAATGTTAACCTTTTTGTCACTTCCACCAGCAACATTGCCATGACACCGACAATTGCACATGCCTCAGGCATGAAATTCAAGATCTCATATATTCCCATAAAATACCCGACCCAGGAAAAGAACAACCCAACACACACAGAAACCCTCTACCAGACTACCACTATGTTCCACCACCCCACTATATGATCAACTCTGGATTGCCCAAAACTTTTGTCCTCCAAAGCCTCAACCACCAAGCTTCTTACATGGATGACAGTGAAAAACCAAGGGCCAAGGAAGAAGGTAGAGCTGCGGATGATGGAGCTGTTCCTCATAGTCTACTTGATCCAGCATTTTTTAAATAAAGACATTGATTTTGTTTACTTGTTCGAACTTTTTTTTCTCAGCGATAATAAAGACGTTCATTTCGTTTACTTGCCTAAGCCTCTTCCTACAACATGAGTATATTTGAAAAAAGCATTCAACCCTGGTACTGTGATAACGTAGTGATGTTTAGAACACGGGGAATCTTCGAAAGAAGCAAGCAGAAATGATAAGATAGCCATTCAAAAGGGGGAAATAGGGGCAGTGAGACTGTCAGATTTGGAAGGGAACGAGTTCACCAAGCCGATCAGTGTTAACAGATTGAAGTTGTACTTTGCCTGAGGAATAGAAGAATGGTCACCAGAGGAATTGGCAGAAAACCTAACCCAACGGGATAGAAAATTCACTCATACATGCATGCATACACGTAACATATTTTGCATTCTTTTTTTTTTATTTTTATTTTGTTCTGTATTCACAGGTTTCAAAGAAGAAAAAGAGAAATCGGCAAAGACAAGCCAACTAGAATCAGCAACATATGAGTGGTAGTTTCGGGGATGAGTCCCAGGGTTGATGCCCATATCAGTTTCAGTCTTGGGGATGTGTCCTAGGGGCGAGGCCCATATCAGTATCAGTTTGGGGCGAGGCCCACATCATTCTGGGGGCAAGGCCCACATCAGTATCACTCTGGGGGCGAGGCCCACATCATCATCAGAATCAGTCTTGCCGGGTATGGAACTCTGGGGGCAAAGCCCACACCTTTATCAGCATGTCTTGCCAGGTATGGCACTCCAAGAATGGAAAATCATTTCGAGAATGAACAAGCCGGGAATGGCACTCCAAGAATGGAAAATCAGTTCGAGAATGAACAAGCCGGGAATGGCACTCCAAGAATGGAAACACAATTCAAGAATGAACAAGCCGGGAATGGCACTCCAAGAATGGAAACACAGTTCGGGAATGAACAAGCTGGGAATGGTACTCCAAGAATGGAAACACAGTTCGGGAATAAACAAGCCGGGAATGGCACTCCAAGAATGGAAACACAGTTCAGGAATGAACAAGCCGAGAATGGCACTCCAAGAATGGAAACACAGTTCGGGAATGAACAAGCCGGGAATGGCACTCCGAGAATGAAAACACAGTTTGGGAATGAACAAGCCGGGAATGGCACTCTAAGAATGGAACACAGTTCGGGAATAAAAAAGCCGGGAATGGCACTCCAAGAATGGAAACACAGTTCGGGAATGAACAAGCCGGGAATGACACTTCAAGAACGGAAACACAGTTCGGGAATGAACAAGCCGGGAATGGCACTCCAAGAATGGAACACAGTTCGGGAATGAACAAGCTGGGAATAGCACTCCAATAATGGAACACAGTTCGGGAATGAACAAGCCGAGAATGGCACTCCGAGAATGGAGCACGGTTCGGGAATAGACCACCTCATATAGTAATAGTTTGGAAATGGACCACATTACAACAACGGTCTGGGAATGGACCGCCTCACAGTAACGGTTCGAGAATGAACCACCTCTCATCAACCCGGTTCGAGAATGGATCACCTCACAACAAAATCAACTCAACTCAGTTTATGGCAAGTTAAGTGGCAGCTGGTGAGCCAGGTAAGTAAAGATGCATTGCACGTACTTTGATAGGATTGTCATTGTCACACACTGCACAAGTCCTATCAAAGTGGGGCGACTGTAGGCACTGTATTTTTACATATAAGTCCCTATGATGAGTCTCATTTGGAGACACTACCTTTTAAGTCGATGAAGTTACGGGAAACGATCATCGGAAGGGAATCGATATTTCGATAGATTTTTATTCGCTTGTTTAGCTCCAGGCTCACTCGTTGGACCTCCGTTTTAAAGCACCTTTAGCCTAAAAAACCCAGAACCATCTAACCTTGGCCCAAACCCACTCACCAAACCAACACAACACCTAGCCCACCACCACTAATCCCACACGCCCAAGGCCCTCAAAATACAACCCAATTAAATAAAATATTAATTAAAGAATACAACCAAATTAAATCAAACATTAAATAAAATCATAGCAAATTAAAATCAATCAATCAAATTACATTCCTAACTTGAAATATTGTATTCCTAACTTAAATAAAATCATGCCTAAACAACACAAATAAAATATACTAACTTCCTAAATTAACCAAATTTTGTCCCCATTCAATCTTAGGATTTCCTTGTTTAAAACCAAATCAAATCCATCCTTTTTTAATGAATTTTCTTTCTTTTTTAATCCATGCAAACCCTAGACAACAACTATAAAAATAACACCCATTCGGCAGCTCTGGTCTCTTTTCCCTAGACTATTCACTACCAAAACAAGATATAAACCTAAGACTCTCATTCATGGCAAAACAAAAAAATAAACCCTAAAAACCCTATATAAGTTCACGCAGCTTCATCTTCTACCTCTCATCTCTCGGCCCTCGTCCCTCAGCCCTCTCTCCCTCTTAGCACAAATGATAAATAAAAAAAAACCCTAACGTGAGCACGCAAGCCAACAGCCCCTTAAACTTAGCCAACACACCATTATCTCACTGCCGCAATAACCTCCAATTCACCATGCACGTAAATAAACCCTAGCTGACTTACGCACCTACTCCTCTCACGCACTAGATCCTTCACCCCCTAAAGCCCTTCACATATCCACTGCCTCAGCTCACATAATGCCCATAACCTTCATGCCATTATCCTCATTCATGCCAAAATAAGGACCCATCAACACGTCCACTGCCCTGGTCAGCCTCAGTTCATGCCACTCAGCCCACAGACCTCTCATTTCACTCCAAACTGTCCAGCTATTACCTTCAAATCTGCCTCACGCAGTAAGCCAATTCACACGCCTATAGATCCCCTTCCAGCAGCCCCTAAGAACAAGTCTTCCATTCGAGCATAACCCCCTCTACAAAAAGCCCAGTCCACTACCGCAAATAGCCTCCCATACTGCCTCTAATCACGTCTTGAAAACAGACATAAACCGCACTTATTAACCCCACAAACTGCCTTAAAATACACCTAAAACAATGAACGAATCACCCTAAAATAGTATGGAAAACTACAGTCTAAAATAGCAATGAAACGAAGTCAAACAGTAGCTTGAGCAGTGAAACAGTGAGGAAAGACACAAACCAGTGAACCATAAAAGTTGCGGAGCTGTAACCCTTCCGATCACCGTGAAACGCGAGTCCGAGATTCGACGGAAAAGGTTAGACCTGGGGGCACTTTTCACATCCATTTTTATTTATATTTTTACTATTTATTGAATCTTATTTGCATGATTATTGAGGAGTGATGCATGTTGTGGCCTTTGAATAAATAGATAATGCATGTTGTGAAATGGTGTATGTTGTGGCCTTTGATAAAATGGAAAATGTGTCGCCTCTTGTGGTATATAGGATGGAAACCGGACGTAAATTTCATAGCCGATTCCGAATGGATGGTAGTAGTATCTGTACTCGGGATATAACTCCACGTACCACTTGAGTAAACGACGAATATTTTATTTTATGTTGTTTTGATGTGTTTATTTTCGTTATTTAATTTCTGCATACTATTTATTTATGTAAGGATGTGATCAAACACATGGGCTTAGTAAGTGGGCCTGAAGGTCCTCTATTTTGAGGGGTTAAAATCCTTTACCATGATGCTTTGCCGCACCGGTCGATGTATATTCGGTTGAATATAATATGTGTTCAATCGGGTATAAGAAGTCCGATATTGTTGTCCTTGTTTCTTTATATGCATTATGTTATTAGCGCATGGGCTTAGTAAGTGGGACTGAAGGTCCTCTATTTTGAGGGGTTAAAATCCTTTACCACGATGCTTTACCGCGCCGGATGATGTATATTCGGTTGAATGTAAGATGTGTTCAATCGGGTATATGAAGTCTGATATTGTTGTCCTTATTTCCTTACATGCATATATTATTAGTGCATGGGCTTAGTAAGTGGGACTGAAGGCCCTCTATTTTGAGGGGTTAAAATCTTTTACCACGATGCTTTACTGCGCCTCTTATTATGTTATTTATCCTTTTGCACATCATCGCTTTATTTATGCATGTATTACATTCTAATACGCATGGGCTAACTAGGGTGGATTAAAGGTCCTCTATTCGAGGGAAATGCCTAAAGGCTACCTTTACCACGATGTTTTGTTGCGCCTCTTATTATGTCATTTATCCTTTTGCACATCATCGCTTTTTTCACGCATGCATCAGATTACATCGCGCATAGGCTTATCAAGTTTTATTAAATGTCCTCCATTTTGAGGGATTAAAAGCCTAAGGGCTACCTTTGCCACTATGTTTTGCCCCTCTCTTTTATTTCATTATTTGCTTTTTGTATTGTCTATCTTCTTTTGCATCGCACCATGGCATGTTTATTTTAACGTATGATTGCCTCTCTAGTTATCTTTTTACATTATGCACTTAATCACCTCTTTAGCTATCTCTTTACATTATGAGCTTGATTGCCTCTCCTTAATATGCATGCTCGTATAATTCTTGCTTGTTTGTGCTTCCATGATTATCAATGCAATGTGTTTGTGAAATTATGCGTTTGCCATTATTCTGATTCAATTTTATGCATGCTTGTATGATTATTGTTCCCTTGCGTTTCCGTATCCATAAATGTAATGTGCTTATGATGTAGCATGCTTGCCGTAATTCAATTTACCTTTATGCATGTAAATTTAGACATAGGTTATATGCAAAATAGGTTGTATGCAAATTCAGACATAGGTTATATGCAAACTTAGATAAGAGCTATGTACTTATGCATGTGAACGTATAAATAAAATACCCTTGGGAATGTATGTTGCTAGATTCGATTAAATTATTTCATAAATCACATCATTACAAGTGGCATAAGTAAGGGACCATTTCGAACCCAACGGTTTGAGGTCTTCCCTTACGAGGGGTGAGTACGGCCTTTTAAATCATTTTCCCGGTTCCACACCGGGTGGCGACTCCATTATTCTCCGGTTTAGTCCCCCGCGGGCTACTCCGTACTCCCAACTAGGCCGCAAGCCTAGAACAACATGCGTCACCCAGTTTCTGTCCCCATAATGCTTAAGGAAGATCGTGGGCTATCAAGTCTAAGGCTGATGAAACCTAAAATTCATTTGTCAAGTTTATTTTAAGTTTACCAAATCAATCTTATTAGTGGCCAGATAACAAGACACATTAATAAGACTTAATAAGTAAATATTTATATACCTAAACTATAAAATAACCCATAATAACCAGATGATATTGGACTTAATCACAAACCCAAATAACGGACTTAGTTACGACACATATCTAAGGTTAATAAAAGGTTAAATAAAATAAAAGACATAAAACAAATGCTGGAAATTAAATAAGGTAAATGCTTGAAATTCAAAATGTAAAAGTAAAATAAAAGAAAATATTGGGGGTTAGAGGATCCACTTTAAATATTTCAAAATTAGAAATCTCTCTTATTCTCAATGTTTACCGATTAATTAACCATACCATAAAGGCGGCAATTTCATTTGTCTCAATTAAATCCAACCGATCATATAGACGGTAACAAGGTTATTACCTAAACCAACCATATAGGCGGAAACTACGTCTGAAATGAAAAACCGACCATATAGGTAGTAAATAAGGTTGTCACTTAAACCGGCCATATAGGCGGTAACTAATTTATCCAATTTTTAATTAAAATAAGGGAGATTAATCTAATTTATTATATTAAAAGTCTTACCTTTTCAACCCAGCAGAATGAGATTTCATGTTAATGCTGTAAAAGAAAACACACATAATTTTATTAAATAAATAAAAAGAAAATACAAGAAAACTTAAATAATATACAAGACACTTTCCTTTAGGTTTTCATGGAGAAATTTCTCCAAAGAAAGCATGAAAAATTTACAAAGTTAAGCTTGGTATTTATAGGTAACTCTGAAGTCTTCCACCAATTTCTCCACCAATTGCTCTACCAAACATGACATCAAACATGGAACCAAATATAGCACTAAACATGCAAGCATATTTGGTGGAAGTTTGACAATTTTTACTTTTTAGTTTTATTAATTTTATTTTATATTTTGAAAATGACTATAATAATTACACAAAATACACTAGACTATTCATCAATATCGGCCTTGCAAACTTTAGAATTCGAAAATACTTAAATCTTGAGAGTTGTAGATCTCTATGTCTTTTTTAATCTGACACTTGAATCAGCTTAATCAGATATTGGATGAAAACGTTATGGCCAAAATACGAAACTTACGCAAAATTGGAATTTATGACTACACTCCGTGATGCGTATAGTAAATTTCTGTTTTCGCCCTTTTATTGCTCCGAATTTCATCGTTTTAGCCCCAAGTTGATTCCATTAAATTCCAATACTTTATTTATCTACAAAACACATAAAACACATCAAAACTTTCATCAAACCCGAGAAACTATACAAAATATTAGGTAAAAGGGGCGGTAAATATTGATATATTTTGCGTTCATCACACCCCCAAATCTAATATTTTACTAGTCCTCGAGTAAAACAACAAAATAAAATGTAAAAAATAATTAAAATTAAACTAAGCCACTTTCGTATGGATCACGGTTGCATTTAACGTATGCAACAAGCCTTTAAACCTCTAGGTGTCCATAGTGGACGAGTTGTAGTCTCGTGAGGGATTACAGCAATGATACCCACAAACATTTGATAAAAGTAAAAAAATAGTAAAACTAATGCACACAAAAATAAAAAAGACAAGAGATAAAAGAATAAAGAAGTTAGTGATTAAGTATGTGAAACTTATACTCCAAGTTACTAGTTGTTTTGTTTCTTTCTAAATTACCGAATAAGTAAATTCTCCGATTATATATACCATTCTCCATATACACAGCCAACAAAATATTAATCAACTCATTTTTGCCCACAATAGTCACAAGTGTAGTTGAGAAGAGAGTAATATTTTTGTTCTAAAGTTATATCAGAATTCACATCTTTTTGTAGCAATAGAATAAATTTTTTTTTTGATTTTTCTGGTTCTTTCTTTGATTTTTGATTTTTTTTATTTATATACAATATCTTCCGTCTATGTAGCGAGCTTTGGGCCAGTGGCTCCCAAACTAGTTGGCTTTAGGGCACTAGGTGTTAAGACACCCCTACAGACTTAATTACTCATACTTCAGATATATATATTTTTTTGCAACATCTTCAATCCATGTAGCGAGCTTTGGGTCAGTGACTCCCAAACCAGTTGGCTTTAGGGTACTAGGTGTTAAGACACCCCTACAAACTTAATTACTCGAATCTCAGATTTTTTTTTCTTTTTTCTAATTTTTTTTACCCCATCGGTTTTTGAGATGCTTCCTCTAATTAAACTAGAGTACTGAATATTACAAACTTTTCAATTACTTCTCATGTCCGTATGTTACCATGCATGTTGATAATACCTGTCAACTGAGCATATGAAGATCCATTTTAGTCAATTTAATGGAGAATTCACAAATTAAATAATTCAAAAGGAAATAAACAAAAAATAACTTGTTCCGAAATAGGTTTGAGATACGTCTCAGGAGTGAAAACTCCTTACGCAGCTCTCTCTCACCAATTTCACCTGATTAATCAAGTTAAAAATACAAAAACACTAAAAAATTTTCAATTTTTTTTTGTATTTTTCAAAAAATTTTGGAATAAAAATCTAATAAAAGTAACACAAAATAAACAAGATACTAATTAACTATTCCCTCCCCCAAACCTAAATGAGACATTGTCCCCAATGTCTGAAATAGTAGAAGATGAGTTTAGAAGATAAGACCTAGTTAGCTGAAATACTACATCTAGAAAGGAAATTAAATGTTAAGATCCAAATTTATCCGACGCTTCTTACCGTGATCAACCTCAGACCATTTTATCTTGAAAAGGATAGGGTCAAATTGTGGTTAAAATGCTAAGATTTGGTCAATTAGATCGGGGCAGTTCTGGCAGTAAAGAGGAGTTCTTTCATAGGTTTTATCACGAACCCATTTCTTCGGGCATCATCAAGAAACACACAAAGAAAATCATAAAATCCCTCAAAACTAAACAGCCCAATCGGTTTTTTAAAGTATGTTCAAGTTCGCCCAAGATAGCACTATAAAAATTTCCTCCAATGTGCCCAAGCCACATGGCAATGCAATAAAAGCATCAGCACGATTAATCATTTCTACAGTCACTCGGACATTCCTGGTATGATTAGTTCCTCTCCATTTGATGGACCTATCAGATTCGCCTCCGCCAATGGTTTTGGGATGATTCCCAGAACTTGACTGCCTCCTTCCTGTACAGCCTTTGAAATGATCCCCATAAGTCCAAGATTGCCTCCGCCGTATACTAAGTGCATATTCCTTTCAGTTAAGACTCGGTCCAATTCCTGTACTGTTTCTATGTATTGTGGTTTAGTACCAACACTAGTACCGCAAAACACACAGATGTTTTCAACTCGTCTTCTTGAAGTGGCTTCCATGTTTTACTCTGGATGTCTTCAAAAGTGCAATGATGAATTGAATTTATAATACCTGAAAAGGGTGAGTAAAAATAAAAGCACTAGTACCTGCCAAATGACAATTATTAATTAAACAGTAAAATAAATCGTGATACTAAAAAAGGTCTGGATCATGTCGGAGTAAATAACAAAACAAATCACAATTATTAGGAAAAGACAAAGAGATATAATATGTATAAGAAAAATAGCGACTTGATTGACATCTATGCGTCAAGGACAAGCTTCTCATCCAATTTTCTTATAAATTGGCAAACAAGGTCTTTTTGAGTCAGATTTCCAAGACTTAACTGTGGTCTTTCTTTCCGGAATTGTGCATATAACATGTGAATCTCGTGATACACACATCCACTGTGTGATGCGTCTCAAGAGTTTTAGATATGTCATCCAAAGACTCCTTACTCAAGCCATCCCTAATGAAATTAATCTTATCTTCACAGTTATCGGACATCATTCCTAAAGAACGACAACGAGTATTACAAAAACATGCAAGCACATTTATAACAAACACACATTCTTTTGGCTCTTCTCTTTTTAGCATAGGTGCTTCTTCCTAAACCAGGAAAATGTGAGATAAAAGAGTCAGAAGACTCACCTGCCAATCGGACCCCTACATCAATAATCCAACGAATGTCAGTAGAAATACCTTTGATCATCAGTAGTCTCATCTGTTCCAAGTGAGCTTTGTAGACTTTCATCAGAGATTTTTTAGGGAGAAAAAGAAATTGCTTGTGAAGATTTGTGAGAGTTTCTTCCATCTTGAAATAACTTAACCTGTAAAAATTAAATACACAAAATTAAATCACACCAAATCATAATATATACACAAATTGCTTGGGTTGCCTCCCAGCTAGAGCTAAGTTTAATGTCGTCAGCTAGACATGACTGCTCGAACATTAGGCTGGATCTGAAAGTGTGACACTTTCTTTTGGTCGCTCAAATGATTCTCCCTAATAATGCTTGACACGTTGACTATTAACCTTGAATGTTTTGGTGGTGTTGGGATCAAGTAACTCAACAGCTCCATATGGTAAAACTTGAGTGATCACAAAAGGACCTGACCACATTGATTTCAACTTTCCAGGGAAAAGTTTCAACCTTGAATTGAACAACAACACCTGCTGCCTTGGTTCCAATTGTCTGTGCACTATTTTTCGGTCATGCCATTTCTTGGTCTTTTCTTTGTATAATTTAGCATTCTCATAAGCCTGTAGGTGAAATTCCTCCAATTCATTGAGTTGGTGAAGTCTTTTCTCTCATGCAGCTTGTGGATGAAGATTCAATTTCTTTAGTGCCCAGTACGCCTTGTGTTCAAGCTCAACTGGCAGATGAAATGCTTTCCCAAACACCATTCGATATGGTGACATACCAATGGGTGTCTTGTAAGCTGTCCGGTAGGCCCATAATGCGTCATCCAGTTTTATAGACTAGTCCCTCCTTGTTGATCCAACGGTTCTCTCCAAGATTCTTTTTATCTCCCTTTTTGAAACCTCATCCTGTCCATTTGACTGTGGATGTATGCAGTGGCAACCTATGTACCTCCGTATTTTGATAGGATTGCATCGAAGTATCTGTTGCAGAAATGTGTACCACCATTGCTGATAATTGCCCAAGGTATTCCGAAGCGAGTGAAAATAATCTTTTTAATGAATTTAATCACCACTTTTGAATCATTGGATGGTAGTGTAATTTCTTCAATCCATTTGGAGACGTAGTCTACTACAACCAGTATGTACATGTTTCCGAATGATGGAACAAAGGGTCCCATAAAATCAATCCCTCAAACATCAAATATCTCCACTTCTAGAATATTTTATAGAGGTCCTTCATTTCTTTTCGAAATATTTCCCGTTCTCTGGCACCTATCACGTTGAAGAGCAAATAAGTAAGCATCATTAAAAAGAGTGGGCCAGAACAAACCTGATTGTAGGACTTTGGCTGCAGTTTTATTTCCGCTGAAGTGTCCGTCGTATGCTGATGATGACAGTGTTGTAGAACATTATTGACCTCTTCATGTTGAAAACACTGTCTCAGTAATTGATCAGCACATCGTTTGAACAAGTACAACTCATCCCAGACATAGTGCTTGACTTTTTTGAAGAATTTCTGTCGTTGCTGAGTTGTCCATTCCAACAGTCATTTTCTTGAGACTATGTTGTTGACATAGTCAGCATACCAAGGGACATCATGTTGTTTCATGGCAAACAGTTGTTCATCTGGAAAAGTTTCTTTGATTAACAATTCTTTGCCAGTTGTTTCACTATTTTTGAGCCTCGATAAATGATCTTCCACTTGGTTTTCTGTCCCTTTCCTGTCTCGAATCTCCAAATCGAATTCTTGGAGAAGAAGTATCCAACGGATCAATCTGAGTTTGGCATCTTCTTCGCGGTCAAATATTTAATTGCTGAATGATCTTTGTAGACCACCACTTTGGGACCCAGCAGATAAGAGTGAAATTTTTCAAAAGCAAACACAACTGCAAGCAACTCCTTTTCAGTAGTTGTGTAGTTGAGTTGAGCATCATTTAGAGTTCTGCTGGAGTAGTAAATGGCATGGAAAATCTTTGCTTTGCCTTGTCCCAAAACTGCACCTACAGCAAAATCACTTGCATTGCACATTACCTCAAATGGAAGGGTCCAGTCTGGTGCTACAATGATGGGAGCAGAAATAAGCTTCTATTTCAGGACCTCAAAAGCTTCCTAACGTTTTTTGGTGAAGTTGAAAGGCACGTCCTTCTCCAAAAGATTGCATAGAGGTTTAGCAATCTTGGAAAAGTCTTTGATAAATCTCCTGTAAAAATCTACATGTCCGAGAAAGCTCCGAATCCATTAGACAGATGTTGGTGGAGGTAATTTTTCAATTATTTCAATCTTTCCTTTGTCTACCTCAATTCCCTTTTTGAGATTCAGTGTCCAAGGATGATGCCTTCCTGCACCATGAAGTGGCATTTCTCTCAGTTGAGTACCAGGTTTGTATCTTCGCACCTTTGTAACACATGTTCTGGATTTTACAAGCAATGGTCGAAAGAGTCTCCAAACATAGAAAAGTCATCCATAAATACCTTCATACTCTGCTCCAGCATGTCTGAGAAGATAGCCATCATGCAACACTGAAATGTGGTAGAGGCATTACATAGTCCAAACGGCATCCTGCGGAAAGCAAAAGTTCCATGGGGACATGTAAATGTGGTTTTCTCCTAGTCTTCTGGGGCGATGGAAATCGATTGTACCCTGAGTATCCATCCAGAAGCAATAAAACTCATCTCCCGCTAATCTGTCCAGCATCTGGTCAATGAATGGCAGTGGAAAATGGTTCTTCCTTGTTGCTTTGTTCAGCTTCTGGTAGTTCATGCATACTCTCCATCCAGTCACTGTTCTTGTTGGAATCAGCTCATTCTTTTCATTTGTGACTACAGTAATTCCTCATTTCTTCGGCACACACTAATAGGACTCACCCAACTGTTGTCTGAGATAGGGTAAATGTGGCAGCATCCAATCATTTGATAATTTCTTTCTTCACGACTTCCTTCATGATTGGATTGAGTCTCCGTTGTTGTTCCACTGTGGGTTTATACTCATCGTTCATCAGAATCTTGTGCATGCAAAATGATGGACTAATACCTCGAATGTCTGCTATAGTCCACCCAATGGCTCTCTTGTGTTCTCGTAACACTCTCAGTAATTTTTCTTCTTGTTCCAATATTAACGAAGAAGAAATAATTATAGGTAATTCAGAAGAGTTTCCAAGAAATGTATACGTGAGATGGATCGGAAGTAACTTCAACTCCAACTGCGGTGGTTCTTCAATTGAGGGCTTGATTCGATCTTTCTTCAGGAGTTCCAGGCTTTCGACTGGTGGTTTTGATTTGAAGCGGAGTAGCTTGTCCAGATAGTTGATACATTCCAGAATTTCAACATCTATCTGGCTATCAGTCATATTGGTGATGCAAGCTTCTGTTGATTTCTATTGATGTCCCAAGATCATTTTAAGCCATGAAATAGAATGAATATAACAATAAGTATGGCAGAATCATACTTACAAAGATCGGTTTTGGATGTGATGCTCAACAAAATTTTCCTTCCAAGATGCTCCAAGATTCGGCCAAGAGAAGATTTGTTGATAAAGATGATGAAGCTTCAAGCTTTATGGATATCCAAGCTCTAAGATCGGTTCCCTATCACCTTGTTTGATCATTTGAATGTGTTAGCAAAAGATTAAAGAAAATCCAATCTTCCTTAACCTTTGAAGGAGCTCACGGCAATGGCAAGCCAAATGAGAGAGAGAGAGTTTTGTATATTGTTTCTAAACAATAATAATGAATTAAAACAATTACCAAAGTTGGTATTTGTTTTATAAAAGTCAAAAGCCAAAATTTTGGCTCCAAAAACTCATTAAATGCCCACAACCACCCACATGATGAATAGTGATAGCATGTTACACACAAAAAAGGTGATTTGATGTCCATCACAAAAGTGACAAGTGATGTGACTCACGATGTGACTTATGGGCCCCACTCGATTCGAAATGTGAGTGCACCCGTAAACACTTCCTGGCTCGGTTTTGCTAATTCCGAATTAATTAATTTCCGTCTCGACGTTATTAAATAATTTTGTCTAACGAAATTACTATTCACGTCGCTAACGAATTAATTCTAAATTAACTCATTTTCCCGAATTAAAATTCGATTTTAATTCCGCGTCGAAATCCAATTTCATTTAATATATCGAATATATTATTTTATCGATTAATTCCAAATTAATCTTTCTCTCTCTTCAAATAGTACTTTGTCTAAGATAAAGTTTCTCCGTAATTAATCCCATATTAATAAAGTTCGAATCAAATGTCATCGGTGAATCTTTGGGAAGCAACCCAAGAGATCCCTGAATATGTTGGTAGTAAATACAGTCGTCAGACTATCCGAACACGTACGTACCTCGTACTACGTTTTCACCGATTTACGAGACAATGTTGGCTTCTAGCAAAGCACCATGCCTACCCAATTCTCCAGAAATATTCTTACTGGAATATACGATCTTTAACAGGCGTAGTATATCGTAGTATTGCGTATTGCGATCCAGTATCGGATGTCACGTGCAAGGCCTGGGGCTGGAACAGTGTCTGCCCCGTATGAAGCACATATCGGATATCAAACTACTAGTCTCTTTGAATCGGATAATCATGACCTTGTCATATTATCTCGATGGTTGCAACACTATAGAGAACCAGTTCTGAATCCCTGCGTGATCATCATCTCCATATGTCTGAAGTGATACTTCCGTCTTGACATCACATCCAATACACTACGATTCCTAATAAACTCAGCAGAGGCGTACACAGAACCTGTTAAAGCCCTGGATGACCAAAACTAAAGTTTACCGATTGTCGCAAGTACTAGCGATGCAAGTCTCAGGTTAAGACCAAATACACCTACCCTGAAGTGGACTCCTATAGACACATATACATACTACCAATGGGATTCCGCAGGGTCTATCCAGAGCGAAGCTGTTTTCCTTACCATCGATAAAACACAACCTCCTATCGCACTTGTATAAGTATCCTATACTTAAACATATGAGAACTATGTTGTTACGCCCTCACAACGCGCACAAGTGCAATACTAGTCTATTCCGCATTATCGATGTCCAGTCTCGATAACACTACTACTATGGATATTTAATGATTAAACCTTTAAGGATTGATACTGTCTCATATCATCTCAATCCGGAACTAATCATATGGACTTTTACCATTTATATATATCAAAGTAATGAATCATAAAATGGTAAAAGGCAATTTCATTATAACATAGTTAATTTTGTACAAAAACACAATGTCTTTTACAAATAGTGACGCTATGGGTCATAACTGTCCAACAATCTCCCACTTGGCCTATAGCCAGTCACTCAAGCATCTAATACCTGAACTATGTACATGTCGCTCAAACGTTTGCTGAGGAAATGCTTTCGTCAGCGGATCTGCCATGTTGTCGTCTGATGCGACCTTCTCGACCTTCACATCGCCACGATATATGACCTCACGTATCAGATAGAAACATCGAAGAACATGCTTGGATCGTTGATGAGACCGCGGTTCCTTAGCCTGCGCTATAGGCCCGTTATTGTCACAATACAATGGAACAGGCTCAGCTGCTAACGGAACTACTCCTAATCCAATTAAGAATTTTCGGATCCAAACTGCTTCATTTTCTGCTTCAGCTGCAGCAATGTACTCCGCTTCAGTTGTTGAATCGGCAACAGTCTCTTGCTTGGAATATTTCCAGCTCACTGCTCCGTTATTCAAACAAAATATGTACCCTGATTGTGACTTACAGTCGTCTTTGTCAGTTTGGAAACTTGCATCGGTATACCCAGTTACCTCAAGTTCTCTATCTCCATAGATTAAGAAAGCATCCTTAGTTCGTCTAAGATACTTTAGGATATTCTTAACCACCATCTAGTGACCTTCACCTGGATCGGCCTGATAGCGACTACACATGCTCAAAGCATTTGAGACATCAGGTCGAGTACATATCGTAGCATACATGATCGATCCGACTTCCAAGGCGAACGGTATCCGACTCATCTTGTCTCTCTCATCTTGAGTTTTAGGACATATGTCCTTAGATAGATAGACGACATGTGACACTGGCAACAGTCCTCTCTTGGACTGATCCATGTTGAATCGCTTCAATACTCTGTCAATATACGTACTCTGGGAGAGTCCAAGCAGTTTTCTAGATCTATTCCGGTAGATCTTTATTCCCATAATAAAGGCTGCTTCTCCCAGATCTTTCATGGAGAATTTCAATGAAAGCCAAGCTTTCACCGATGTTAGCATGGGAATGTCATTGCCTATTAGCAATACATCGTCAATATAAAGGACAATAAAAGTCAGTGCTCTCCCACTAACCTTCTTATATACACAAGGATCATCTTCATTTTGAATGAAATCATATTCTTTTATGATCTCATCAAAATGTTGGTTCCATGACCGTGATGTTTTCTTTAGTCCATAGATGGACCGATTTAACTTACAAACCTTGTTTGCAAGTCTAGGCACGATAAAATCTTCAGGCTGTTGCATATAAACATCCTCCAAAAGGTTTTCGTTAAGGAAAACAGTTTTAACGTCCAACTGCCATATCTCGTAATCGAAATATACAGCAATAGCAAGCATTATCCGAATGGATTTAATCATGGCAATGGGTGAGAAAGTTTCGTCGTAATCGACACCATGTCATTGACGATATCCCTTCGCTACAAGCCTAGCTTTGTACATTTGTACGTTGCCATCCATGTCGGTCTTCTTCTTGAAGACCCATTTGCATCCAATAGGCTTTACGCCTTCTGGTGCATCAACCAGTGTCCAAACTTGGTTGGTGTACATGGAATCCATTTCGGATTTCATGGCTTCTTGCCATGAAGCGGAATCGATATCTTGTATCGCTTCCTCATACGAAGCTGGTTCGTTATCCTCAATGAGATTAATATCTACATGAGGTGAGATCAGAAACCCATACCTCTCAAGTTGTTTCCTAACTCTCTCCGACCTACGCGTTCCTTGTGTAATAGAAGATTGTGGTATAGTTTCATCCCGGATGGACTGTTCTTGTTCCGTTGAGGATTCTTTGCCAGGAATAGTATTACATCGATTTTCATCGAGTTCTACTTTTCTCCCACTAATCACTGCATTTAGGAATTCCTTCTCAAGGAAAACCGCATGTAGAGCAACAAATACTTTATTCTCTCGTGAGTGATAGAAGTAATATCCTTTGGTTTCCCTAGGATATCCTACGAATAGGCATTTATCCGATTTGGGTTCAAGTTTGGTACCTTCCAAACGTTTGACGTATACCCAGCATCCCCAAATCTTCAGGAATGAGAAATCCAATTTCTTTCCTGTCCATATTGTTGGATAATATGACCCATAGCGTCACTATTTGCACAGAACATTGTGTTGTTGTAGCAAATTAACTATGTAACAAGGAAATTGCACTCTCATCATTTGTGATTAGATCACCATAGATATATAAATGAAGAGAGGTCCCTATGATTAGTTCCTGGATTGAGATGATATGAGACAGTATCAATCCATGAAAGGATTAATCATTAAATATCCCTAGCCGTAGTATTATCGAGACTGGACATCGATAATGCGGAATAGGCTAGTATTGCACTTGTGCGCGTTGTGAGGGCACAACGACATAGTTCTCATATATATAAGTGTTGGAGACTTATGCAAGTGCGATAGGAGGTCGTGTTTCACCGATGGTACGGGAAACAGCTTCGCTCTGGATAGACCCTTCGGAATCCCATTAGTATTATGAATAGGTGTCTATGGGAGGCCGAAATCGAGGTAGGTGTGTATAGTCTTAACCTGAGACTTGCATCGCTAATACTTACGATAATCGATAAACTTTGGATTTGGTGGTGGGGGGCTTTAACCGGTTCTGTGTCTACCACTTCTGGGTTTATCAGAGAGTCGTAGAGTATTGGATGTGATGTCGAGACGGAAGTATCACTCCAGTCATAGTGGAGATGATGTCACGCAGGATACGGTATTAGTGCTCTTAAGTGATGCGCATCCAATCGTGATATTATGACTAGGTCATGAATATCCGATTATAGAGACTAGTTACCAGACATCTGATATGTGTTTCGGACGGGGCAGACACTTATCCAGCCCCAGCCCTAACACGTGACTATCAGATACTGGGCCGATATGCACAATACTGCGGTATACTACGCTTGATATAGATCTATATATTCCTGTAAGAATATTTCTGGAGAATTGGGTAGGCATGGCGCTTTGCTAGAAGCCAACCTTGTCTTGTAAATCGGTATAAACGTAGTACAAGGTACTTACGTGTTCGGACAGTCCGACGATCGTATTTACTGCCAACATATCCGGAGATCTCATGGGTCGGTTCCTGAAGATTCACCGATGACGTATGACTCGCACTTTAATTAATCTGGGATTAATTCGATAAGAGATGAAAATTAATATGGGATTAATTACGGAGATGTTTTATCTCGGATAAAATATCGTTAAAGAGAGAGAACGATTAATTTGGAATTAATCGATAAATAAATATATTCGATATATTATAACGAAATTAGATTTCGACGCGGAATTGAAATTGGATTTTAATTCGGGCGAACGAATTAATTTAGAATTAATTCGTTAGCAACGTGAATAGTGAATTCGCTAGGCGTAATCATTTAATTACGACGCAACGGAAAATAGTTAATTTAGAATTAGCGAACCCGAGCCCGAGTGTGATTGCGAGCGCATTCGTATTTCGAATTCGAGTGCGGCGACGCAAGTCACATCAAGCGTCAAATCGCTAGTCGCATCTAGCGTCACATCAAGCGTCAAATCATGTCACTTTGAGTGATATGACAATTGATTAGATTGACATGTGATGTGAAGTGACTTGATGTGAAAAGAGAGTGGTGATGGAAATAAAGGTGAAAAGACTTGTGCTTTGACTTTTGAAAAATTGAAATTTGTAAATGATTAATAATTTTGGAAATTATAAAACCAATTACTTTTTCTTTTTCTTTTCCACCACCAAAAATTCGAAACTCTCTCTCTCTCTCCAATTTACGGTTTTCCTTCTTTTTGGAGCCAAAACCTCTCCTTCTTCTCTCTCGGTCTTGGACCGATTTCTTCCTCCATTTTTCTGGTTTGATCGAAATAAATGGAGAAGTTTTGATCTTGTTGCAAGATCTTGGTGCTAGCACACTCTTGGAGGCATTCTAAGGTGATAGGGAAGTGAGAGTTCATTAGCAAGGAATCACCTTGTGAAGCTTGGAACTTTGAGCATCCATGGAGGACCACCCAAAGCCGAAAATGGACTGCATTTCACTGCCATTGCCGAGCTTGGAGGGAGGCAGCAACACCAAGGCCGAATTTGGTCCACCTTCACCGCATCCAACCGATCCATGTGAGTCTTTTCCGCACCTCATTTGGTTGTATTCAACTTGTTTTATGCATGATTTATGATCCTTGGGAATTGATTGAAACTCAACAATGGTATCAAGAGCCATTTGTGCATAAAATGAATTAGGGTTCTTAGCAAATTTGGGCCTTTTGATTTAAGCATGATTTTGACAAATTGTTTGTTTAAGAATGTTTGTATATGAATAACTTAGAGTTATATGTAATCAATTTAATGAAAAATTAATTGGATTGATTTTCCCCAATTTTCTTTTTGTTGGCCAAGACACTTTAATTTGGGAAAACTTGATTTTGAGCATTTTTAATGAATTAGATGAATTAGAATGCTTAATGTTGTTTAATTGATGATTGATTAGATCAATTTGATGAAAAAGTGTTTGGAACATTTTTCCCCAATTTGCTTGTGATGGCCGAAAATTTGAACCCTAATGTTGTCTTGGATTTTGATTTTTTGTTCATTGGATGACTTGCAAATCATTTGGGGATGTTGAATTTATGTTTAATTTGGTTCAATTGGATTGAATTTGATTTGGGCATAATTTCCCTCTTTGGCCGAGACACTTGAAGCATGAAATTGGGTTTGATTTTGATCAAATTATGTTGGACATGATTCATTAATGTTAAGCATGATTAATTGGACAAATTTAGTGTTTTGGAAACTTTGATTTGGGTAATTAATAATGCTATACACTTTAGGTAATTTAATTGGAAATTGGAATTTTTGGAATTAAATTATTGGGCTTAAAATTGGATTTGGGCTTTTAAAGTTGTTATTGGGTTTATTGGACTTTGTTGTACAAAGTTGGTTTAGGCCAAAATTGGTTGGATCCAATTAGGCCCAAAACCACTTCCAAAAGGCCCAAATGCGACTAATGAACCTTTAACGTTTAATTGGGCCTAATGGGCCTAAATTAATTTATGGGCTTATGGGGTAACTCCCGGATTGGGTTTTGGTTATTCGGTTTTATCCGAGTTAACCAAAAGTCCATGCCTCTAGAAATTAATTAAAAGCCCATTGGACTTTAATTAAACTAATATTGGATATTAATCGGGCTTTGAGACCCGTAACGATTAAATTTGGAATTTAAGTCGTAAAGGTTTATTTTATAAAGTGTAATATTTAATTTGGAATTAAATAATCAATTAGAATTAAATACGTATTAATTGGATTTAATTATGTAATTTAATTTTATTTGAGAAATCGTACTTTGAGTGCATGTTCACAATACGAGTTTGACTCGAACAAAATCAAATCTTTGTTTGAACATTGGATGATCACTAATTATCAGATTAATTAATTTGATTAGATTGATTGATAACATGCTTGTATGAATACATGGTTGTGATGTTTGAATAATGTATATCGGATGGATATTAGATGGGTGGGCAATTTTAGAAATTGTTGTAATAAATTTGATTTATTAAATTGGACCTGCGTGTCCAGCCTTATCCCTTCTTTCTCTTGTATTCTCTTCTCACCTATTCCCCTCTATGTATATGAGGTTTCTTTAGAAGTGTAGTGTAACGGGTAGAAGTAGAAGTAGTACAAGTGCTAGCTTGAGTGAGAAAGGGAGAGATTTGATCTAGGATCAATGTGTAAAGTATCCATCCGCATATCATTATTATTTTATTTCATACTCGCTTTATTATGTATTTAGAATGCATGTTTAAGGGTGTATGATGATGAGACCTTAACAAAGATAATTAAATTGGTAGCCAATTTGCACGCGAAAAAAAAACCCTCGTTTTATATTAAGCGATTATCCTTCCATTGAATGATTCTTGTTCAAGATCTGATTGGCATTGGTTTGTTGGCCAAAGTCAAGACCTTGTCAATTGGATGTATTTGAATCATGAGAGTTTTGTTCCACATCGGTGTCTAGTCCAAGTTGTGATTTGTTGGCCAAAGTCAAGATCACTTCTTGTCCAAAGACATTGATTACGAAACTTTCCTTGTCAATGGGTCCCGCTTAACTGGAGTCATTAGGTTTGTTGTGCCAAAGCCAAGGCCTAGATGATTCGGAGGATAAGGATAGGAAAATGTATTAGATACATTGGCATATGTAATATGTTTAGGACTTGGATGTCCGCCTAACCGGATCTGGGAATTGGATTGGATCCAATTGATCTGTGAGATCTACCTGGCTAATAGCATACAGCTTGTTGGCCAAAGTCAAGGTTGTATGTTATTTAACAGGATCTCAGCCCACTAGGAAACACGGTTTCCCGAGTACTCCAAAGAGGGTTAGAGGCTCGACGAAAAATAGTGGGAGGCAAGTATTGAATTTGCAATATTCGTTCAATTACTCGCCATACGCGCTCAAACAAATTATTTCGTCATATTATTAAATGTTAGTTGGACTAATATTTAAATTGTTGTTTTAATAAACAGTTGGACTGTATTATATTTGATTATATATAATTGGATTATATCAATCAATATATTTGAATTAATTAATTTCAGTTTACAGTTGATTTTATATTGGATTATAGTAATCAATGTAATTGAGGTTAATTAATTTGGATTATATTTGATTATATAGTTGGACTATTATAATCATTATAATAAATAGTACCACTAATCGTTGATTAAATGGTTGGACTATTGTAATCAAGATAAAATTGAAAAGTTGGTTATTTAAAATAGAATCTTGGATTGAAATATTTTAAATGATTTAATTTTCAAATTGGGAATAATTTCAAGATGGTCTTGGAAATAATAGGTTAATTTATTTGATAAAATAACTTATTATGATTACGTCCATAATTAAGCAAATAGTAGAGCATAAAATCTTTGGAAGATTTATGTGATGATGACTTTAGTGCTTAATTAAAATACTTATAATAAATCTATTTTTAGATTTAAAAGTATCAAAGTTTGCAATTGGGCATGCTGCACAAGGTGCATATCGTTTCTATATTCCAAAACCCAAGGCTTGGCCAAAGGTTTGTGAAATATTGAAAAGATAATTGACATATCCCAAAGTGACTACCATTTGGATATGGAAGACACGAAGGAATTAAAGAAAGGGCGAGGCTCTAACTTTAAAAATATTTGTCAAAGTTATGTTCGCTACTAGTATTGAAATTGGATTTTAAATACTAAGTGTGATACATAAAATATATGTATTGATGTTCGGAATCCGCTTTGAGCTGGATACTGACTTCAAGCCGAGATTATTCTGCGAATTGGAAACGGGACGAAAGTCGCTGTTTCGACCGTAGATACCTAAGTTTAGGAACTACCCTTTGGGTATGTACTTAAATTAGGAAATGTTATAATGTAACTAGTTTGACTAGAAACATTATCTCTATATCAGTGTTTAATCCGATGCGGATAAAACCTTTATATTCTAGAACACTAAAGTGTTTCATTATATAAAGATGATACTGAGGTAAATACATTAGATGTAAATAACATAATTTATATTTTGAATATGATAAAATCTCAAACATATAAAAGACAAATAAATAGCTCAAATTGATTTGATCAATGAGACTTATTTGTGGCATTGTTGTCTGGGACACAATTGAACAAGACTCGTATATCCACACTTTTGAAGAGTGGGTACTAGGACTGATTTGACTATTCAAATAAGGTCTACGAATCTAGTTTATTAGGTTAAATACCTAAAACACTATTTACTTGGTAATAATAAAAGGGCCACCGATCTGTTAGCCCTATTCATGGGAAGTTAGTTAGTGGGCCCATATCTAGCTAGGCTAGATGTGAATATGAATATTTCGTGACCTTAACGGATGTGGCATCACGTTGTGGTTATGTGTTTCTTTTGAAGAACACAGATCGGAAACTTTTAAAGTTTTCGACACGAAGTATATAAACAGATCGACTATAGTATTATTCCGCCACGGTTAGACCGTAATGGAAATTACTTAAGCAGTAAGTTTCATACGTACATGAAAGAGTACGGCATTCTTTCATATGAGGACTCCTCCCGTGACACGTTAGTTAGACGGTGTGTCCGAACCAAAACCGAATTTTGTTGAACAGAATAAGGTTTATCACGAGTCGCTCTGAGCTACTATTTCCTTCAATGGGATATGTATTAACAGTGCAAAACTTATTTAGAATAAGGTTCCATATAAATCTGTTAGACAGATATCATATAGGATATGAACAGGAAAGAAACGGGGTTTCTCATTCCTGATAATTTGGGTATGCCAGGCATAACGTTTGGTTTATACCAAACTAAAGACCCAAATTGGATAAGTGCCTGTATAGGTTATCCTAAGGGAAACCTTAAGTATAGTGCTTATAAATCCCACATGAGAACAATGTAATTGTTGCTCACCATGCGGTTTTCCTAAGAGGAATACCGATATGCAGTGGTCAGTGGGAGGATAGTGATACTCGATGAAAATCGGAGTAACACTATTCAAGGCACGAAGTCCTTAATGGAACACAAATAGTTCATCTATGATGAATCTATACCATTAATCTTCAAATACACAAGAAACTAGTAGATCGAATAGAGTCAGAAAACAACCTAGGGTATGGGTTTCTGATCTCGCCCCATTAAGATGTCAATCTTATGGAGGTATACCATCAGACTACGTTTAGAGGAAGTGATACGAGGTATCGACTCCCTGTTATGGCAAAGTGCCATTAATCCGAAATGGATTTCATGTATAACAACTGTTTTGGATACTAGTTGTTGTACCATAAGGCATTGTGCCTATTGGTACATTAAACGTCTTCAAGGAAGACATACATGGAAGACAACATACCAACGTACAAAGCTGGGCTTTAGACGGAAAGGTATCGTTATCAACATTGTGTTAATAACGATTCAACCTTTTACCTGTTGCCATGGTAAATCCATTTTGAAAATGCTTGAAAATAACTGTATATTTCATTTATGAAATGTGTCAGTTATAAATCAAAATCGCTTTCCTGAAAAGGAAACCTTTTGGAGAATGTTTATAACATTCTGACGATTTTGTATAACCGACAAACAAGGTTTGCAGGTTATTCGATCCATGTTTGGATTGAAACAAGCATAAGGTTCTTGGAACTGACGTTTTGAAATAATCATAATGGTTTATGATTTGACTCAAAACGAAATAATTCTTGTGTATATAAGGAGGTTAGTGGGAGAGCGCACTGACAGTGAAATTCCCATAATGCAATTGGTGAAAGCTTGGCTTTCATAGATATTCTTTCAATAGAAATTCTCCATAGAATTCTGGAGAGTAACAACCTTTATTCAAGGAATAAAGATCTACTGGGATAGATTTGGAGTTTGTTAACACTCTCTGGGAAATCGTACATTTAAAATGTAATTGTATTGGTGTCTCATACGCTTCGAGCATATGGAGTCACAATCAGGTCAATCCTAGTGATGGTCACTAAATTGAAATTGAGAACATCTGTTAGTATCTTAGAGAACTAAAGATGATGTTGTGTTAAACTATGGAGAAGGAGAACTTGAAGTGACTGGGATCACCGCTGCAAGTTTCCAAACTATTAAATACTACGGTACTATAAAGTTTGAATAACGGGACAGTGAGCTGGAAATCTTCCAAGCAAGATAACTGTTGCCGAATAAACAACTAATGCGGATTATTGCTGCAGCTGAGGCAGCAAAAGAAGCCATTTGGATCGAACATAAATCTAATTAGATTAGATATAGTTCTGTTAGCAGCTGAACTAGGCGTCAGCACAGGCTAAGGAATTAAAGGTCTCATCGACGATCCAGATATATACTTCTATATCATCTGATTCGTTCGGATCATACATCGTGGCGATGTGATGATCGTGTAAATCGCGTCAGACGATAAGAAAAACAAATCCGCTGACGAAACCCTTTCCTCAGCAATTTGAGCGAACCTTACATAGTTCAAGTGTTGGAACACTTGAGTGACTCGCTACGTGCCAAGTGGGAGATTGTTGGATAATATGACCCATAGCGTCACTATTTGCACAGAACATTGTGTTGTTGTAGCAAATTAACTATGTAACAAGGAAATTGCACTCTCATCATTTGTGATTAGATCACCATAGATATATAAATGAAGAGAGGTCCCTATGATTAGTTCCTGGATTGAGATGATATGAGACAGTATCAATCCACGAAAGGATTAATCATTAAATATCCCTAGCCGTAGTATTATCGAGACTGGACATCGATAATGCGGAATAGGCTAGTATTGCACTTGTGCGCGTTGTGAGGGCACAACGGCATAGTTCTCATATATATAAGTGTTGGAGACTTATGCAAGTGCGATAGGAGGTCGTGTTTCACCGATGGTACGGGAAACAGCTTCGCTCTGGATAGACCCTTCGGAATCCCATTGGTATTATGAATAGGTGTCTATGGGAGGCCGAAATCGAGGTAGGTGTGTATAGTCTTAACCTGAGACTTGCATCGCTAATACTTACGATAATCGATAAACTTTGGATTTGGTGGTTGGGGGCTTTAACCGGTTCTGTGTCTACCACTTCTGGGTTTATCAGAGAGTCGTAGAGTATTGGATGTGATGTCGAGACGGAAGTATCACTCCAGTCATAGTGGAGATGATGTCACGCAGGATACGGTATTAGTGCTCTTAAGTGATGCGCATCCAATCGTGATATTATGACTAGGTCATGAATATCCGATTATAGAGACTAGTTACCAGACATCCGATATGTGTTTCGGACGGGGCAGACACTTATCCAGCCCCAGCCCTAACACGTGACTATCGATACTGGGCCGATATGCACAATACTACGGTATACTACGCTTGATATAGATCTATATATTCCTGTAAGAATATTTCTGGAGAATTGGGTAGGCATGGCGCTTTGCTAGAAGCCAACCTTGTCTTGTAAATCGGTATAAACGTAGTACAAGGTACTTACGTGTTCGGACAGTCCGACGATCGTATTTACTGCCAACATATCCGGAGATCTCATGGGTCGGTTCCTGAAGATTCACCGATGACGTATGACTCGCACTTTAATTAATCTGGGATTAATTCGATGAGAGATGAAAAATTAATCTGGGATTAATTACGGAGATGTTTTATCTCGGATAAAATATCGTTAAAGAGAGAGAACGATTAATTTGGAATTAATCGATAAATAAATATATTCGATATATTATAACGAAATTAGATTTCGACGCGGAATTGAAATTGGATTTTAATTCGGGCGAACGAATTAATTTAGAATTAATTCGTTAGCAACGTGAATAGTGAATTCGCTAGGCGTAATCATTTAATTACGACGCAACGGAAAAATCGTTAATTTAGAATTAGCGAACCCGAGCCCGAGTGTGATTGCGAGCGCATTCGTATTTCGAATTCGAGTGCGGCGACGCAAGTCACATCAAGCGTCAAATCGCTAGTCGCATCTAGCGTCACATCAAGCGTCAAATCATGTCACTTTGAGTGATATGACAATTGATTAGATTGACATGTGATGTGAAGTGACTTGATGTGAAAAGAGAGTGGTGATGGAAATAAAGGTGAAAAGACTTGTGCTTTGACTTTTGAAAAATTGAAAATTTGTAAATGGATTTAATAATTTTGGAAATTATAAAACCAATTACTTTTTCTTTTTCTTTTCCACCACCAAAAATTCGAAACTCTCTCTCTCTCTCCAATTTACGGTTTTCCTTCTTTTTGGAGCCAAAAACCTCTCCTTCTTCTCTCTCGGTCTTGGACCGATTTCTTCCTCCATTTTTCTGGTTTGATCGAAATAAATGGAGAAGTTTTGATCTTGTTGCAAGATCTTGGTGCTAGCACACTCTTGGAGGCATTCTAAGGTGATAGGGAAGTGAGTTCATGAGCAAGGAATCACCTTGTGAAGCTTGGAACTTTGAGCATCCATGGAGGACCACCCAAAGCCGAAAATGGACTGCATTTCACTGCCATTGCCGAGCTTGGAGGGAGGCAGCAACACCAAGGCCGAATTTGGTCCACCTTCACCGCATCCAACCGATCCATGTGAGTCTTTTCCGCACCTCATTTGGTTGTATTCAACTTGTTTTATGCATGATTTATGATCCTTGGGAATTGATTGAAACTCAACACATATCTCATACGGAGTCTGTTGTACAGACTTGACGGAACCTTATTCAAAATAAGAATTGCACTGTTTAATGCATATCCCCATAAGGAAATAGGCAGCTCAGTACGACTCATCATAGACCTTACCATGTCCAACAAAGTACGGTTTCTCCGTTCAGACGCATCGTTTAATTGCGGTGTTCCAAGAGGAGTCCACTGTGAAAGAATACCATATTCTTTCAGGTAATCTAGAAACTCATTGCTCAAGTATTCGCCACCACGGTCCGACTGTAATGTCTTAATACTCTTACCGGTCTGTTTTTCAACTTCGTGTCGAAACTCTTTGAATTTCTCAAAGATTCAGACTTGTGTCTCATGAGATACACATAACCATAACGCTATGCATCATCTGTAAAGGTTACGAAGTATTCATATCCACCTCTAGCCTGGCTAGACATGGGCCCACAAATGTCACTATGAACGAGGGCTAACAGTTCGGTGGCGCGTTCACCCTTACCACTAAAAGGTGATTTAGGCATTTTGCCTAATAAGCAAGATTCGCATACGTCATATGAATTTGGATCAAATCCGTCCAAGTACCCAATCTTCGAAAGTGTGGATATACGAGTCTTGTTTATGTGTCCCAGACGACAGTGCCACATATTTCATATTTGTTACTCATTTTGAGCCTTTTGTTTGTTATATTATATGTTGGAGATAGATTTATATTTAAAATATAAGGACCATTATTTGCAACAGCAGTGCAAATTTCTACATCATTTTTATATAAGTAACACCCAGTGTTCCGAAATACAAAAGTATACCCACATTGGGTTAACATAGATACAGATATGATATTGCTAGTCAAACTAGGTACATAATAACAGTCATTTAGTTCAAGTACATGCCCGAGGGCAATTCCAAAATAAAAGTGCCCACGGCCAAAATAGCAACATGTGTCCCGTTTCCAACACGCAGATCAATCTCCCCTGAAGCCAGTCTCCTACTAATCTGCAGATCCTGCACATCAGTACATATATGAGTACCACAACCAGAATCAAAAATCCAATTTTTAAAACTAGAAGTAGTCATGTTTATTTCAATAACAAATATACCTGAGGTCGGTGCCTTGCCCGCCTTTATCTCCTTCTGGAGCGCCTTGTACTCGCGGCAGTCACGCTTCCAGTGACCCCGCTTGCCGTACTGGAGGCAAACATCCTGAGATTTGTCCTCAGGCTTCCCAGAAGCTTTTGACAATTTGGCCTTGCCCTTTCTTTTATGTTTCTTCTTCTTCACACCTCCAGTTGCCTTGGGCCCAGCCCTCGGTGTCTGAGATATCGAAGCAAAGTGCACCTCGCGCTTGTTGCCCTTGAGAAGCTCCTTCTCAACTTCCTTGAGAGTAGACAATAACTCTCCAAGAGTATCAGCTGTGTTTATCAAATTATAGTTTATGATGAATTATCTCTAGGTGTCGGGGAGAGATTGCAAGATCATATCTATGGTAATCTCAACCTCAAAGACTATCCCCATCTCAGCTAGCTCATCTATGTCAGCAATCATCTGTGCCACATGGGACTCAACAGACATGCCTTCTGACATACGTGAATGGAAGAGCTTCTTTACTAACTCATATCTCTGCGACCTTTTGTTAGATCGGTGAAGATCGTGCAACCCCGCCAACATATTATTAGGATCCAAGTCCCTATTTTATCGACGGAAATGCTGAGTCATGGAAGCCAACATAATAGATTGAGCAGTATCAAAATCATCGCTGTGATCAGGTGTGGGTTTAAGCCCAAGAGGTGTCTGTATGGTGTACAACAGCCTCTCGGCTCCAAGGACTATCCTTGGATTCATTTCCCAATCAGCAAAGTTTGTGCCCTTAAAGACATTCTCGCCCATGATAATGTCTCGGGCATTTCCCTTTCCAGTCATCTTGACTACGATAGTCCAACTATCTAGTCAACGATATTTGGGTACACTCTAACTGTTACAAAAAAAATAACATTATATTAGTCCAACTAATAAAATAATTTTGAAACCGCGTAAAGCTAAGTATCTGAATGAAATTGCAAATTCAATACTAGCCTCCCACTATTTTTCGGCGAGCCTCTAACCCTCTGTCGAGTACTCGGGAAACCCAGTTTCCTAGTGGGCTAGGATCCCGTTAAATAACACACAACCTTGACTTTAGCCAACAAGCTGTATGATATTTAACTAGGTAGATCTCGAAGATCAATTGGATCTCATCCAATTTCTAGATCCGGTAGGTGGACATCCAAGTCCGAAATATATATACAATACATATGCCAATGTATCCAATACATTTTCCTAACCTTTTTCCTCTGAATCAACTAAGCCTTGGCTTTGGCACAACAAGCTTAATGATTCCAGTTAAGCGGGACCCATTGACATAGACAGCTTCGTAATCAATGTCATGGACAAGAAGTGATCTTGACTTTGGCCAACAAATCACAACTTGGACAAGACACCGATATGGAACAAAACTCTCATGATTCAAACGCATCCGTAATTGACAAATGTCTTGACTTTGGCCAACAAACCAATGCCAACTTTGGATCTGGAGTAAGAATCACTCAACGGAAGGAAAAACGCTTAATATGTTTTAAGGGTTTTTTCACGTAAATTGGCAACCAATTTATTATCTTTGTTAAGGTCTCATCATACACCCTTAAGCATGCTTCTAAAACATCGTAAGGCATGAAAAGTAAATTAATAACGATATGCAGATGGATATTTAAACAGATTATTCCTAGAACAAATCACTCTTTTTCCTCTCCCCGGCTAGCACTATTCTAGTTCTACCCAATTACATAATACAATAATAGAAACCTCATTAACATTGAGGGGAATTAGGTGAGAAGAGAATACAAAGAATCAATAAGAGAGAAGGCTGGACACGCAGGTCCAATTTATAAATTCTGAATTTACAATAATTTCTAAAATTGCCCATTTCCCTTCTAATATCCATCTGATATATGCTATTCATTCATCACATCTATATATTCATTCAAGCATGTTATTCAATCAAACTAATCAAATTAATTATCTTTGAATATAAGTGATCATCCAATGTTCAAACAATGATTTGATTTTGCGCGAGTCCAACTCGTTTGAGAATAAGTACTTAAAGTACGAATTCTTGAATTATATCGAACTACTCGTTAAATCTAATTTAATTTGTATTCAATACTAATTCAATTTAATTCCAAATTAAATATTTACACTTTTTAATGCGCTTTAATGACTTAGATTCCAAATCTAATCCTATCGGATCTCAAAGCCCAACTAACATCCAATGTTTGTTTAATTAAAGTCCGATGGGCCTTCAATTGATTTTATAAGGCATGTGCTTTGGTCAATATGGGTCAAACCCAATTACCAAGCCCAATTGAGGAATCACCCTCATATGCCAAAAAACCAATTTTAGTCCATAAGGCCCAATTAAACTTTCAAAGCCCATTTATTATATTTGGACTCAATGGAATGATTTAGGCCCAATTTGGATCCAATCCAATTGGCCTAAACCAACTTGGCCCAACCAAGCCCATTATGCCCAAATACAACAATATCAAGCCCAATAATCAAATTTTAATATTCCAAATTTTAAAATTCAATTAACTAAAGTGTAAAGTCATGATTAATCTTTTAAATCAACATTTCCACAACACTAATCTAACCATTAATCATACTTTTCATCGTCAACATATGTCCAACATATTTGATTCAATAAATCATCTCATTACATGCAAGGAAGCTCTCGGCCATGTTAAGGGTTTTTGTCCGATTTCATTTTTCAATCTGATTGAATTTTAAATCGACATTTCCCATTCGTTTCAAGTCATCCAATGATCATCAAAACAAAAAATACCAAGATTTCCAAGGGTAATCTACATTCGGCCAAGCCTCGTTTTTGGGGAAAAAATCCATCCAATTTATTTTTCATAAAATTGATCATATATAACACCATGTTATCAACATACAAGCATACTTAATCAAATAATTTCATCAAATCATGCTTCAATCAATTTTACCTAAATTTTACCCTAAAATTTTTAATGCTTAAACAAGGCTCTATGATACCATTGTTGATTTCTATTAATGTCCCAAGATCATTTTAAGCCATGAAATAGAATGAATATAACAAGAAGTATGGCGAAATCATACTTACAAAGATCGGTTTGGATGTGATGCTTAACAAAACTTTCCTTCCAAGATGCTCCAAGATTCGGCCAAGAGAAGCTTTGTTGATGAAGATGATGAAGCTCCAAGCTTTATGGATATCCATGCTCTAAGATCGGTTCCCTATCACCTTGTTTGATCATTTGAATATGTTAGCAAAAGATTAAAGAAAATCCAATCTTCCTTAACCTTTGAAGGAGCTCACGGCAATGGCAAGCCAAAGAAGAGAGAGAGAGTTTTGTATATTGTTTCTAAAACAATAATAATGAATTAAAACAATTACCAAAGTTGGTATTTATTTTACAAAAGTCAAAAGCCAAAATTTTGGCTCTAAAAACTCATTAAATGCCCACAACCACCCACATCATGAATAGTGACAGCATTTCACTCACCAAAAAGGTGATTTGATGTCCATCACAAAAGTGACAAGTGATGTGACTCGCGATGTGACTTGTGGGCCCCACTCGATTCGAAATGCGAGTGCACCCGTAAACACTTCCGGGCTCGGTTTCGCTAATTCCGAATTAATGAATTTCCGTCGCGACGTTATTAAATAATTATTCCTAGCAAAATTACTATTTACGTCGCTAACGAATTGATTCTAAATTAACTCGTTTGCCCGAATTAAAATCTGATTTTAATTCCGCGTCGAAATCCAATTTCGTTTAATATATCGAATATATTATTATATCGATTAATTCCAAATTAATCTTTCTCTCTCTTCAAATAGTACTTTATCCAAGATAAATTTTCTCCGTAATTAATCCTAGATTAATAAAGTTCGAATCAAACGTCATTTCGGTGAATCTTCGGGAAGCGACCCAAGAGATCCCTGGATATATTGGCATTAAATATGATCGTCGGACTATCCGAACACGTACGTACCTCGTACTATATTTTTACCGATTTACGAGACAAAGTTGGCTTCTAGCAAAGCACCATGCTTACCCAATTTTCTAGAAATATTCTTACTGGAATATACGATCTTTATCAGGCGTAGTATAATGTAGTATTGCGTATTGCGATCCAATATCGGATGTCACGTGCAAAGCCTGGGGCTAGAATAGTGTCTGCCCCGTATGAAGCACATATCGGATATCAAGCAACTAGTCTCTTTGAATCGGATAATCATGACCTTATCATATTATCCCGATGGTTGCAACACTATAGAGAACCAGTTCTTAATCCCTGCGTGATCATCATCTCCATATGTCTGAAGTGATACTTCCGTCTTGACATCACATCCAATACACTATGATTCCCAATAAACCCAGCAGAGGCGTACACAGAACCTGTTAAAGCCCTGGACGACCAAAACCAAAGTTTACTGATTGTCGCAAGTACTAGCGATGCAAGTCTCAAGTTAAGACCAAATACACCTACCCTGAAGCGGACTCCCATAGACACCTATACATACTTCCAATGGGATTCCGCGGGGTCTATCCAGAGCGAAGCTATTTTCCGTACCATCGATAAAACACAACCTCCTATCGCACTTGCATAAGTATCCTATACTTAAACATATGAGAACTATGCCGTTATGCCCTCACAACGCGCACAAGTGCAATACAAGTCTATTCCGCATTATCGATGTCTAGTCTCGATAATACTACGACTATGGATATTTAATGATTAAACCTTTATGGATTGATACTGTCTCATATCATCTCAATCCGGAACTAATCATATGAACTTTTACCATTTATATATATCAAAATAAATGAATCATAAAACAGTAAAAGGCAATTTCATTATAACATAGTTAATTTTGTACAAAAACACATTGTCTTTTACAAACAATGACGCTATGGGTCATAACTGCCCAACAGCTTCAAGTTTATCTGTGGGAATTGTACCAGTATCTTGGATGATACCATCAACAACATCAATTCTAAAACATTCCTCTTCATTTTCATCAATCGGAAATTTCATGGCTTTGAAAACATTGAAGGTAACTTCTTGGTCCTGAACTTTCATGGTTAGTTCTCCTTTTTGCACATCAATCACAATTCTACCTGTAGCCAATAATGGTCTCCCAAGAATGATAGGAACATCTTTGTTTTCTTCCATGTCAAGGATGATGAAATCTGTTGGGAGAATGAGTTTGTCAACTTTGACCAGCACATCTTGAACCACTCCTCTCGAAAAAGCGAGCGTTCTATCAGCAAGTTGCAAAGAGACTGAGGTAGGCATTGCTTCTCCAATTTGCAATTTCCTGTAAATAGAAAAAAACATTATATTAACACTTGCACCTAAATCACATAAAGTCTTACCGTTATAATATTCTCCAATGGTGCATGGGACAGTGAAACTGCCAGGATCTTTCAATTTCGAGGGAAGTTTCCTCTGAATGATGGTGTTGCATTCTTCCGTCAATGCTACTGTCTCGTAATCTCCCAATCCCATTTTTGAGAGAGAATGTCTTTCATGAATTTGACATAGCTAGGTATTTCTTCCAAAGCTTCTGCAAATGGAATGTTGATGTGCAGCTTTTTACACACCTCCAAGAATCGAGCAAACTGCTTGTCCAATTTGTTTTTTTGAAGACGCTGCGAAAAAGGTGGAGGTGGAGTGATTTGATCTTTTTCTTTTTCCTTTGATTCTTTTTCCTTTGCTTATTTTTCCTCTATCTGTGGAACTACATTTTTGGAACTTCTTCAATGGTTGCCTTGATTCCAACATCTTTGTTGATTTCAGTACCGCTTTTCAAGGTTATGACTTGACATTGCTCCTTCCCCCAGTTCCTTGGATTTGGCTCTGTGTTGCTGGGAAGATTTCCTAGCGGTCTGTAACTCTGAGCATTGGCTAGTTGTCCAATCTGATTTTCTAGTGCTTTGATAGAAGCTGATTGGCTCTGAAAGATAGCATCATATTTTTTTAACTGAGCCAGCACTTCTGCTATTCCTGGTTCACTTGCCTGCTCCTGACCTTTGTTCTGTTGCTGTTAGAATCCGGGTGGTAGATAGTTCTTGGCAGCCTTGAATTATTTCTCCATGAGAAATTATGAAGATTCCTCCACCCTAGGTTTTAGGTGTTGGAATATGGATTGTTCTCCTGTCTGTTGAAATTATTGACAAAATTCACTGTCTCTTCAAGTTGGTTTGGTTCTGGTGCTCCTCCACAAGGTAAACTTATGGATCCAATGTTACTTTGTGTGCTGAGAGTCTCCATGAATTTGCTTATCTGATCCAGTGATCGGTGCTTACACACGCATATAACGCAAGCGCACGTATCGTTCAAGTAGTATAAAAAGTATCGATCCCACGAGGACTTAATACCTAATTTATTAATTTAACTGAGGCTAAACGATTACTGGTATCTAACAAATTGTTTGATTTGATTTGAAATGGTGATGATTCTAAATTTAAAAACAAGTAAATAAAATTGCGCAAAAGAATACAGAAGAAAAATTCAAATTTATAAAACTATCCAAGGTTGTGATTTATTCCAATATTATTTAAAAGATGAAGTGGTTATCTTATTGTTGGGTAATATATTGATTTATTAACCTGGAACACTAAATTATATAAACGCCTCTTCCGATGGTCAATTACAAATACCTAGTAAAATCCAATTGAACCATATGTCTATGTCAACCAAATTACCTCGATTCATTAAGATTAAGTTCCGATTATGGCTACCCCCGCCCGACTGGTATATTCCTATCCTGTAAGGAATCTATTAAAGGGTTATCTATCCTCAAGGAAGTTCGTGGGCTATTGAGTCAAAGGTCTTAAACACAAAATCCCTTTTCCAAGTTCATTTTCAGTTTACCTAATCAATTTTATTAATGGCCAGTTAATTATAAAGCATTAAAATTAAGACTCAATAAATAAATCTTTATATTACCTAAACTATAATTTAACCCCTTATAAACCGGTAATATTGGATTTCATCACAACCCCAGATATCTAACTTAGTTACGACACATAACTAGGGCTAATGAAATAAAAGACATAAAATTAAAATGCTGAAAAGTAATTGCGGTAAAGTAAAAGCTGAAAAGTAAATTATAATAAATTAAATGCTAAGGTAAAAGGAATTAAATTCTACTATTTACTGTTTAGATATCTCCCATAAATATAACATATAAACTTGTGATAATTTACCAACCAGTCATATATGCGGTAACCTGATTAAGTCAAATTAAGTCCAACCAGCCATTAAAGCGGTAACAATAATTGTCCATAATCCAGCCATATAGGCGGAACCAAAATAAACCTGCCATATAGGCGGTAAGAAACTTTAATTACCAACCGACCAATCTGGCGGTATCCTTATTTTGTCAGGTTTAACAAGATTAAAATGAATTACCAACCGCCAATATAGCGGTATCCTTGTTAAGTCAAATTTTAAATAGTGAATATATTATAATTATGGGAGATTAATCTAAATAGCAATAATAAAAGCTTTACCTTTCAACCCAGCAAATGAGAATTACCTCCTCATTGCTTGAAAAATAAAAACTGCAAAAGTAAAGAAAGGAAATGATTGTGCGTAAAAGTAAATTGCGGAAAGTAAAAAACTAAAAGTAAAGAAAAGAAAGTGCGAAAGCAGAAATTAATTACTGAAAGCTATAAATAAATAAACAAGATACAATCTTTTATTTATTCCTTAGGAATTTCAAAAAGAAGAAAGTATGAATTTTACAAATGAAATGACTTGGTATTTATAGGCAAAATTTTGCCTCCATCAAATCATCCATCAAATCTCCACCAAATCCATTATTAATTTCTCCACTAATTACTCCACCAAATCCATAATTGCTCCACTAATTGCTTATCTTGTTTGGTGATGATTTGATAATTTTTATTAATTATTTATTAATTTATATTTTGCTTTGAAAATGATTGATAATGACTTTAATAATTACACACCACACACTTCTGGATGGTTCATCCATTTCGGTCATGAAATCATCAGAATTCGAAAATATTTTATCTTTCAAAGTTGTAGATCATTGAGACTTCTTTAATCTGGAACTTGAATAAGCTCAATCCGATATCAGAGTAAAAATTTATACCCAAAATATGACAGATGCGCAAAATTGGAATTTCCAAAACTGCACTTCGTCAAAACGCCCTTTCAAGTTTCCAATCTCTAAAATTAATATATCAAGTCCAATAATTGCCCTTAATTGACCCACATTTCGTCCTAAATGATTTCATTGAGACTCGATATTATTTTATCTACAAAATAAACTAAAACATATCAAAACGTTCATCAAACCCGAGAAACTAAACAAAATATTAAGTTAAAAGGGCGGTAAATATTGATATATTTTCCGCTCATCACACCCCCAAACCTAAAATTTTGCTAGTCCTCGAGCAAAACAACAAAATAAAATTAAACTAAGCCACTTTCATAGGGATCACGGTTGCATTTAGCATATGCAACAAGCCTTTAAACCCCTAGGTCTCGTGAGGGTTTACAGCAATGATACCCACAACATTTTACAAAAGTAAAAAGGTAGTGAAACTAATGCACACAAAAGCAAAAAAGACAAGAGAAAAGAGAATAAAGAAGTTAGTGACTATTCAGGTAAAACTTCTACTTCAAGTTATAGTGTTGTTTGTTTCTTTCTAAATTACTGAATAAGTAAATTCTCCGATTATATTTACCATTCTCCATATACATAGTCAACAAAATATTAATCGACTCATTTTTGCACAACAGTCACAAGTGTAGTTGTTGATAAGAAGTAATATGTTTGTCATAATGTTCTATCGATTTCACACTCTTTTGTAGCAATGGAATAATTTTTCGGATTTTTTATGATTTTTTCTTTGATTTTTCTCTATTTTTTATTTATTAAAGTATCTGTTGGTGATTATCTAGGTCCCAAGATCATTAAACAAGCATGATAAAGTGTTGAAAACATCTCAAGGAGTTGCGGAATACTCACATCGATCGGTTGAGACGATTGAAGACGAAAAAAACCATTTTTGGCCTCCAAAGCTCACGCCCAAAGTGTGCAGTCCACTCCTCACTGTTTTCAGTTTTGAGTCTTGAATTTGAGCTCCGAATCTTCGTCGAACGATTCCCTGCTCAAGGGTAAGTGTCCCTAACACCTTCATATGTCTCTCGGGAGTGCTAGCTCGCTTGGATTTTGCCACAAAACCCTTGAAATTGCCTTGCAATTTCGGCCAACCCATGGCAGTTCACTGCCATGGGCGTGAACATTGGGAGAGAATTAGAAAGAAGAAGAATTGTGTTAAAGTTGGTCAAACCATTTCAAAAAAAGCTTTATACATTTACCATAAATAATATTAAACATTTACCAAAAATCATAAAATAATTAAATGG
>SKCR01029529.1:0-90524 GCA_019454045.1 Zanthoxylum bungeanum | reverse complement strand
AAATTAGAGAGTTCTTACTATGAGGTCTTATCGAGATTTCGACGGCACATACAGACTCCTAACGATCCCACGAATGCAGTGGAATCGATGAAATTTTGATCGGATCCAATGTTCATTCAGAGGTTACTTTTCACGGCCTCTTTCTCTCTCGATTCATGTGCAACCATGCACGGAATGAAAAAACCATCACCGAAAACTTGTAGTACTCTCCAAGGGCTTCAATTTGATGGGTGGCTCTGGTCGTGAAACAAAATGATGAGCCGGGGTCGGAAAACCCATCTCTAATACGTCCCTTTCTCTTTCCGGCCGTTTGCGGGTGTTCTGGGGCTGCCGCCGGCCACCACAAAACGGAGGGGTGGCTGACGTACTCCTCAGCCGGCGCGACCAGGTCCTTTTCAAAGTGAAATTTAGGGACGGAGGGTCGAGTAAGAGGTTTTCAGAAATTATACATTTTTCGCAATTATTATAAAATTCATGGTATTTATAGAATTTTTTAGAAATTAAATTTTGACCCCCCGTAAAATTGCAACTAGGTCCCTACCATAGGACTTTATTTGAAGTTCACATTTGGGAAGCCATTATGATACAAATTTCGAAAAGAGATCAACACGGAAGTTGTTCTTCTCAGAAAAACGAGCCAATGGTTCAAGAATCAACTCAATCTAAGTTCGGTTTCTATTTTTATAGCTTATATAATAAACTTTCCGCGTATAAAAATATAATCAAGAATCGCGTAATTGGTTCTAGAAACTACACGTTTTCCAACGCGATGAAGCTTCACTTTAAAACATTCCGACTTATTTTGTAATATATAAGCTCTTATTTTTTAATATCATCTAGTTCCAAAACCTAAACTTTAATTCAGAAATTTTTCAGAACTATTCCAAAAAAATTTGAGATATTACATTCTCCCCTCCTTATAAAAATTTTGTTCTTGAAATTTCTCCATCCTTATGTCTAATCATTCAGAACCGAAAGCACGTACATGACAATCTTATCTGTTTTTAGAAGTTGTCTCACTTTTACACATTTTTAAAATTACATATTTCATACATCAATACAAAACATGTTATTTCAAAGCAAAATAGATCGAATTAAACATTTCATGCCTGAATCAAATTAAACTTGTCACTTTCATTCAAATGAACTCACTCAAACCGTTTCAAACTCATTCATCAACAGAAACAGAAAGCCGAACACGAATTCTATACAGTTAATCATATTCATCATTAGAAACGAGGATCATAACATAGATTCTAACAGGCAGTCGGATACAGTATCAAAAATGGAAAACATAAAATGGATTTCATATTATCTATTTCACCTACAATCTAAAATGAATCTCATTCATTTCACATCGTGACATATCATATCATATCATATCATATCTGTAAACACTATCAATACCAAGTTTACATACGTACATGTCCAATCCCACATACAACATTTTATAGCTGACAACAAAGCATTAATAACCATCACAATACTCAAAAGATCCCTGAATAAACTATAAACTTACATTCGTGCTCTTGTAACGAACGTAAATTTTTATACCAACAAATAAATCCATCATCACAGCCAGAAGTGACACATAATCATAAGAAAATCCATTCACTTCCAATTTCTTACATCATCAAAATGGAAAACGTAAAACAATCTCTTCTAAAAATCATATCGAAAACACATTATAAAAACTCTTTTATTGTAAAAAAAAAATCAATTTTGAAATTCATCATCATCATAAATCCGTATCGAGCGTCTAGTACAAACTCAACTGGAGGAAATATAACAAGCGCCTAGTGTCCAAATCGCACGCACAGATCGGGGAATGAATGAAACAAGCTCATGTCGGTAGAGGGTAGTGGGTCGGTCCACTGCAGTTGGACAAAGCCTTATACAAGCACCACGGTGGAATCAAAATTATAAAACTATATACAAGTGTCATGATGGAAACATATCATATCAAATAATATCATAAACGATATCGAAATGTATCATAATCAAAACGTAATTATTTTGAAATCATTCTTTTTCCCGAAACACAAATATGTTTAAATCAAAAATAAATCTTTGAAAACTTGATCAAACCTCAAATGTATATCCTTCAAAATCATTATCTCGTAAACAAACTTTTCAAAATACTTATCAAGCGTCCACTATTCGAGTCACTCACACAGACCGGACTGTGTACGAATAAAACCATGTCGATAGAGTAGTAGGCTATTCATTTTTCGATAGTCAAGACCACATAACAAGTGCCCGGTCGAGCTGTAATGAAATATATACAAGCGTCACTGAGAGTCAAAAACATAAAACTATCAAGCACCATGACGAAAATAGATTTTCAAGCGTCTTGACGGAAACAAAGTTTTATAGTTTAAAAATATCAAAATCATTTTCGAGCGCCGAGACGTAAACATATAATCAAGCACCTCGACAGAAATATATTTATAAATCACAAAACATGAAAACGTGAATTAAGCGTCGAGACATAAAACCAAAATATATGAAATCTCTTTTTCTTTTTTTCTTTCTTTTTTTTCAAAATACATTTTATATCGCGAATCAAATCCCAAAATCTCGAAACATAAATCAAAATATCAAAGCACAGAGAACAAGACATTCATATAACAGAAAACAAAAATATCCATTCACATTTCAGACTATCAACATCATAGAATTACTCGTATCTCAAAACACATTGAATTCACATTACATACACACACACACACACACGACATGCTTTTAACTTAGTATACGTATATAGATATATATATTCGTAACATAAAAACATGTACCGATAATCCGAACCACTCATGTCAAATCAAAATCATTGCACATTATATCATATACCAGAGAGATCAAATCAAATTGCAAATGTGAGACCTATATGGTCTATATGTAAGAGAAAACATAGTCAGATGATCAGATACCTTGTAGCTACAGTCACCGACGCCTAAACCTTTACTCTGATAACACAACTGTAATACCCCACCAGAGGCAGGATGCTACCGACAGGAGACAGGATTAACGCATCTCCATAAGCCTCCAAATTTATAGAAAATCAGACATGATGTATCCTAAAATTAGACAACCCGAAACACAGTACAGCATCAAAATGACACATGTAATAAGCATCAAATATATAAAAGGACCTCAGGTCCATACAAGACACATCAAGCTCATACTCCACATTTAAGGGCTCTATGCCCACAACATGAAATACAAATCAAAACATTTACTTATAAAATACAAAACAGCGTGCACAGCACGACGAATAACATAATAAACATGGACCTTAAATCTCTAAGACATTTCCGAAGATACTTACGAGGGTGACTACAACTTGGTGATCCGCGTCTCGAGTATAACTTTCAAAGCTGAAGTTGTTGACCAATCTTGAAGCCAACATGAAAAACTAGTAAACTGATTTGGTGTGAGTTATAAAAATTAGTAAGTAACCACGCTCGTACTATAAACAAAACATACAAGTCAAGCATAATAAAAGCTTTTCAGGATTACCAAGGTGTTACGAGTTTAAATTTATCAACTTTTATTATCATTTATTCTTTACACATGTCAAATCCTTTTATTTATGAGTGTGTGTGTGTGTGTGTATGTGTGCGCGCGCACGCCAATCTAATGGCCAAACATCCAAAGCATACAAAGAAAAATTCAAATATCACAGAGTATGTCATTTAACATCGAATCGATTTCAATCATATGAAACGTGAAGTAGTATTTTTTTTTATACTTTAATACGAATAAGCATCTTTGAAATATCATCAAATCGAAAAGTCAAACAATCTTTATTCAATTCGAAATAAACTTTCATCAATTCTGATAGCCTTACGATAGCTTAACATTCATGACTTATACATTTTCACGCATATTAGTTCACAAATCATAGCTCACTTCTCTTACATTCATGCAAATCCAATTTCAGACTTTTTACTTGGAGACATGTCTAGTACCATAAGCTTACAAGCACATTCAGTCTCTTTCATAATATACGTACATACAATAGCAAACTTAGCAAACATACTTTGTAATATTTTATACTCACTCCAATTTTCAGGTCATTATTTCATTCCACGAAAGCGTACACAGTCCATACATATCAACACACAGATACACTCAGACATACATACAATCATCGTGCAACTGACAATAAAATATACATAACATTCAATACATCAAAGAACACATAACCCAAACAACACATATATATGTGCATAATACCAGGTAACACAAAGTCATCGTACGATTTCTCATACACAGGCATATACATGACAAACACTGCTTCATCATCAGAATACTCATACACATACATATATACATCAAACATATGAATATAAATGATGAACACTAAAAAGTGTACATTTACTAAAAGAAAAATTAATCATTTTACACTTGTAGTTTAATTAATCCATTTAATTTATCACATTTATAAAATAATAATTATATTTATTTTTTATATATTTTTATTGTGATTTTTATTTCTTATGTAGGTGAAATAATACATTGGATGCATAAATAGAAAAATATACGTGACATTTGGATTTTGGAGGCCGGAAATTTGAAAATGGCGTTCTAACAGTGTACAACTTCGAAAATTCCAATTTTACGCAAGTTTTGTAATTTATCCATAACGCTTTACGCCGATATCGGATTGAGGCGATTCTAGTTCTAGATGAAAGAAGACTAAAATATCTACAACTTTTCTATTTACAAGAATTTCTAGTTCTGAGGTTTTACAAGGTCGAAATTGGTGAAGACGTCAATGTGTGTTGCATGTAATTTTAATTTTTAGAAAATAAAATAAAAAATAAAAAATAAAAGTTGAAATGTCATAATCCACTTTAGGTGGATTGTGATCATGTTTGTAAAATTATCAACAAAAAAATCAAAAAAAAAGTCAAAAAAGGAAAAAGAAAAAATAAATTAGTAAAAGTTTGTTGGATTTGGAAAGTTGTAATTAATAATTGAGAGATGAGCACTTCTACTATAAATGGAGGTTCTCACCTCTCATTTTTATTCATGATTTCTTTCAAAGTTCTCTTGTAAAATTTGTGAGAGTGTGTCTTGTGTGTTTTAATTTTTAAGCTTTCTTGTAATTTGTTTTGCTTTCGGTAATAAAATTATGCATGTTTTTCTTCAAATCATGAGTAGTTAATTTCATATTGTTGGGGTAAAGAGTGAAGCTCTTAAAATGAGAATATATATTAATATTATTTATATTATAATATATAAATTATAATTTGAATAAGTAATTTAAATTTGGATTAATTATTGACAAACTTTGTTACCGCCTTTATGGTTGGTTTTTTTTATTTGGCATAATTGAGTACCTAACTGGACTTGTTATAAACAAATGTTATCACCGCCTTTTTGGCTGATTTTATATGTTTTGATAATATTAATTCCTGAAGTAAAATCCTGAAAATGCACTAGATTACCTAGAACACATAGCAGAGAATGCACAATAATGGGACACAGTTGGCACTTATGAGTCACTTGTAAAACCACATCCATCTAGTAGAGGTATGTTTAACCTTAGGGAAGACCATGACCTTTCTGCTAAATATGCATCTCTAGCTAAAAATGTCAAGACATTAGAAATGAATAAGAGTGATCATGTCAAGTCAATTCAAGGAGTCACATGTCAAATCTATAATTCAAATGATTATGTCACACAAGTTTGCCCAACCTTACCAGCTCTGCATGAATGTCTCCATGACCAAGTCAGTTCCATAAACACATTCAAGAGACCAAATCCAAACCTATACTCCTAAACCTACAATTATGGTTGGAGAAACCATCCAAACTTCAATTGGAAGAATGATAACTAAGAACAACCATCGCAACAACCTCCCAGGTACACCAGAATTTCCAAAACTCCCAGAATTATGCACCATATGTCCCACCGCCTAGGAAAACCCTTGAGGATACCTTGCATGCATTCATTGAGAAACAGTAAGCCATCAATAATCAAAATGTGCAAACATTAATTGATCTGAAAGATACTTTCTCCAAAATCATATCTGCGTTGACCATTAATGAGGAAGCAAAGTTTCCTGCACAACCACAGCCAAACCCTAAGAGTCATCAAAACCCTCACGAAGGTAGTTCTGGTAGTCAACACATAGACCAAGTCAAGTTTGTTATTACTCTTCGCAGTGGTAAGGTCATCCACATACCTATTCTTGAACCTTGCGAGATGAAAATAAATCAGATTTAAAGGGTAAGGAATGGGTCGATGAACCATTACCTATCGTTGATGATAATAATTTTTCTCATGCACCTTCATTTCCTCAAGCATTAAAAATAAAGAAATTGAACCATTCCACAGAGATATATGAAATATTCAAATAGGTAAATGTCAATATTCCTTTGTTAGATACCATCCAACAGATACCATCTTATGTCAAATTTCTAAAAGACTTGTGCACCATTAAAAAAACACCGGGTAAGAAAGAAAGTTTTTCTAACTGAACATGTAAGTTATATTCTCTCACCCAATAATGCATTAAAATAAAAGGATCACGGTTGTCCAACTATTTCATTTATTATTGAAAGTCAAAAATTTGAACATGTTTTGCTTGATCTTGGAGCCAGTGTCAATTTGCTTCCATTTTCGGTTTACCAACAATTTAATATTGGCGATTTTAAACCAACTTCAACTACTCTTTTACTTGTCGATAGGTCAGTCAAGGTACCGAAAAGAATTATTGAAGACGTGTTATTACAAGTCGATAAATCCATATATCATATGGATTTTATTATCTTGGAAACACAACATGTAGTAGACAGTTATAAGCCAATTCCTGTAATACTTGGTCACCAATTTTTAGCAACAGCTAATACTTTAATTAATTACAGGAATGGAATCATGAATTTATCTTTTGGCAATATGACATTGGAGTTTAATATTTTAACATGTGCAAACAACCATATGATAAGGACAGTGAAGATGAGAGCATGGGACTAATCAAACCAATTATGGAGGAATATATTCAGGGACGTTTATCTAATCCTACGGAAATTTATAAAGCTAATTTTCTTAAATCAAGTACACAATTAGATTCAGATATTTATAATGATTTTTCTTTACTTGATTCTACACAGATACTGAGAGACGGTGGAGGGAAACAAAATTTTGAGGAACTAGGAACACTTAAAAAGAGAAATATGGAAAAACACCCAAATTGGAATTAAAGACTTTGCCTGAATGATTGAAATATACATTTCTTGGAGATAAAAAAAAACTTACCCTGCAGTAATTTCTTCTTCTCTTACAAGCGATCAAGAAGGTAAGTCGTTAAATGTGATGAGAGAACATAAACAGAGAATTGGATGGACTTTAAAACATATAAAATGCATTAATCCTTTAAAATCTTACATAAAAATATGGTTAAAACAGAAGTACTTAAATTTATTGATTCATTCATCTCTAACATACCTAGTTTGAAGAAAGCACATATGCTAAGAAACGAAGAGCTAAACAATTAGGTATTTGTTATAAATACGCACATTGGACGTGCAACACTCATTGTCGTTCTTTAGGAATAATGTTAGAGATGGCTTGAGTAAGGAGTCATTAGATAATATATCATTGGCTCTTGAGACGTATCCTAATGGACTTGATAAACTAATTCGCAATTTACATACATGATTTAAAAAAGAAAGACAATAATATAGTCTCAGGAATCTTACTTTAAAAGACATTGTTTGTCAATTTATAAGAAAATTGAATGAGAAGCATATCTCTATCCATAGAGGGCGTTCAAGCCGTTACTGGACATAAAACCAGAAGAAGATGTGAGCCACAATCACAACTACATTTCAATTTACTGTTTTAATTTTCTTTTATTATTTTAAGCTATAACATTTCTTTTTAGTAGCAGTGTTGTAGATTTAATTGTCAATTCCACACTAATCAGGTGATGTCTTCTAAACTCTACTTCTTCTTATTCAAACATTTGAGAAAATGTCTCAATTTGGTTGGGGGAGTGGATAGTTGACTAGAATGCTTTTTATTTTCATTTGTGTTATTTTATTAAAAAATATATTTTGTTTTATATATAAGAAAAATTAAAAAAAAATTACTTTTGTTCCCAATGTTCGTAACAAGATATTTTTGTTCACTTCTTTTTGAATCATTTAAATTTGTGAATTCTCTATAATATTGATTAAACTTGATATTCATATGCTCATTTGACAGATATTATCAACATACACAGTAACATATGAACATGGGTTGTAAGTGAAAATTTTATAATAATCAGTTCTCTATTTTATTGGAGGTAGCACCTACAGGCAGTGGAATTTATGTTTTTATTTAAAAAACTAATCATGCTTTTACTTAGTGACCGGATATCTTGCCTCAACAAGCAATGATTGTTTGCGTAAAACGGTAGAGCTTGATTTAGTTTAATAAAAAAAAGTGTGTGAATAAGTTCGATTTTGTAGCCTCTCTAACTCGAGAAATTAAGTCTGTATGGGTGTTTTAACACTTAGTACCCTAAGGCCAACTGGTCTGGGAGTCACTGACCCAAAGCTCGTTACATGGGTTAAAGAGAAAGCTTAAGGAAATCAGACACTTCTTCTTTTTAACATTTAAGATCCGAGCAATTAAGTCCATAAGGGTGTCTTAACACCTAGTGCCCTAAAGCCAACTGGTTTGGGAGTCACTGGCCCAAAGTTCGTTACAAGGATTGAAGATGTATTATTATTTTTAAAAAAAACTATTTTTGTATTTATAAATAAACTTTCATTGCTAAAAGATGTGAACTCTAATATAATTTTAAGACAAAAATATTACTCTCTTTTCAACAAGAACTGTGAATAATGTGGGCACAATGAATTGATTGATATCTTATTTTATGTGTGTATGGAAGAAGTGTAAAAAGTACATGAGAAATTAATTATTTGATCATTTAGAAAGAAAGAAAATAATTATTAATTTGGATAAGAATTTGTTTTTTAAAAAAAAAAAAAACAAATCGCTTAGATTACTAGGGACTAGTAATAAGCTGGTTAGGGTGTGATGAACACTAAAAATTATAAATTTACTATAAGAAAAATTTATCATTTTACACTTGTAGTTTTATTAATCCCTTAATTTAACACATTTGTAAAATAATAATTAAATTTATGTTTTATATATTTTTATTGTGATTTTTATTTCTTATGTAGGTGAAATAATACATTGGATTCATAACTAGAAAAATGGATGTGACATTTAGATTTTGGAGGCCGGAATGGCGTTCTAACAGTGTACAATTTTGAAAATTTCAACTTTGCCCAATTTTCGTAACTGGGCCATATATTTTTACTCGGATATCAGATTGAGGCGATTCTAGTTCCAGATGAAATAAGACTCAAATATCTACAACTTTGTGGTTTACAAGAATTTCTAGTTCTGAGGTTTTCAAGGTCAAAATTGGTGAAGACGTCAATATGTGTTGCATGTAATTTTAATTATTAGAAAATAAAATTACAAATAAAAAATAAAAAAATAAAAGTTGAAATGTCATAATCCACTTTAGGTGGATTGTGATCATATTTGAAAAAATATCAACAAAAAATCAAAAAAGGAAAAATAAAAAAAAATAAAATAGTAAAAGTTTATTGTTTGTATTTGATTGGGAAAGTTGTAATTAATAATTGAGAGATGAGCACTTCTACTATAAATAGAGGCGCTCACCTCTCATTTTTCTTCATGCTTTCGTTCAGAGTTCTCTTGTAGAATTTGAGAGAGTGTGTCTTGTGTGTTTTAATTTTTTAGCTTTCTTGTAATTTCTTTTTCTTTCGGTAAGAAAATTATGCATGTTTTTCTTTACATCATGAGTAGCTAATTTCATCATGTTGGGTAAAGAGTGAGGCTCTTAATATGAGAGAATAGATTAATATTATAATATATAAATTGTAATCTGAATAAGTAATTTAAATCTGGATTAATTTTTGACAAGCTTTATTACTCCCTTTATGGCTGGTTTTATTTATTTGGTATAATTGAGTACCTAACTGGATTTGCTATAAACAAATGTTATCACCGCCTTTATGGTTGGTTTTATATGTTTTGACATAATTAATTCCTGAAGTAAATTAACTGGGTAATAATGACAATTTGTAAATTATAAAAAGTAAGATTTCTCTATATCTGAAATATTAAGAGTGGATCTCCTAGCCACAATATTTTAATTTATTGTTACAGTTGAATTTAAAATTTTCCATCACTTTAAAGAAATCCAATATTTTTATTTCACTCGAATTGTTATTTTGTTTTACTAAATTTATTCCATGTGGATCGACCCTTGACTTACCAGATTATTTTATTACTTCGACACTCTTATACTTAGGAGTAAAAAACTACTTTTTGAGGGTGTCAATAAAGATTATTTCGAATTCAAATACCATACCCTATAGTCCTCATATTTTTTACTTATCGATCAAACATACTCAGTTTCAAAACTCTTATCTGGAAATATTACTGATACAGAAACTTACCAATTAAACATATCCATTAGTAAACACATCCTCTCAATCACGTACCTTAACCATTCAGGAAAAGTTTAGCTTATACCAATTTCTTATCACACTCAACCACCCAAACTCCATACAGACAAATCGCATGTATTAGTTAATAACGAACTTATCCAACTATCGTACACATACACATGTTTATACGAATTCAAATTTCATAACTTATTCCATTTACCGATCTTATATACTCAAATTATACATATATTATCATCACATACATATACAAATACATGTACATATACTTATATATATGCTTATACATATACATACCATTACATGTTCATACACTTACGTACATCAATACATACATATAGAAATTAAAATTATCGAATTTCTTATTTCATATCATAGTGATAACAAAAATACATACATGTGGTGGTCGATTAACTTAACTATACATAGTCCTGAACTCCATTCTCAAAACAATCTTATAACTATCCTCGTTTTATCTTAAATATTTCAATCATCTATATATATATTTACAACACAAAATCAATAATTCAAGTACTCATTGCATAAGTTACTTATCTGACTTTGCGAGCACTCATGTTCCTAATAACATCTGTCAAAACAAATGGCGAAATGCCATCAAAATTGCGACTTTATTAAATTCTTGACTTAACTATGATAAAATTCAGGATTTTTTAAGGAAAACTAGATTAGGTCCGATTTCAATGATTTAGTTCCACTAATCTTAAAACATCATTACAACTAATCCAAGCCACCAGTTAACTTAAATCCTTCCGTTTACGCGTTTTTGAAAAATCTTCCGAAAAAATTTCCACAAATCCCATTGAAGGGTCTTGAACCCTCCAAACCTATCTGGACTTATCTAAACATTATCATATTATCATATATATCTCATATCTAAAATTACAATTAGAAAAATATCTATACACGTGAAACTCATTTTTACTGGAAACTTGCATAATCTATCAGATATATCCAATTCGTTCTGTTTGAACTCGGATTCTACCATATACTAATATTCAATATACTCATGTTCAAACAATTTAATTTATATCATTACGCTACTCTACAAAGCTACTAGATAATCTAAATATTTAACGGTAAACTTAAAATTAGTGAGTTTTTATCGGGAGTTCTTACCGAGATTTCGATGGTACATACGGAGTCCCAACGTTCCCACAAATGTGCTGGAATCGACGGAATTTCGATCGGAGCTACTGTTCATTTGGAGGTTATTGTTCACCATTGCTTTCTCTCTCGATTCATTTGTAATCATATACGGAACAAAAAAATAATCACCGCCAACTTGTAGTACTCTCGGAGGGCTTCGATTTGGCATGTGGCTTGGGTCATGAAACGAACGATGAGTCGTGTTAAAAAAAACTCGTCTCTCGCACAACTCTCTCTCTTTCCCGTCGTTTTCCAAAGTTATGGGGTACCGCTAGCCACCGATAGAGGGGTGGCCGGCGCAGCCCTCTTAGCCGTTGCACTACCGGTGATGGTCGGCTGGCCGCCGGCACGATCAGGTCCTCTCCAAAATGAAATTTGGGGACATGGGGTCGAGTAAGAGGTTTTGGGAAATTATACGATTTTCGTAATTACTGGAAACTTCATGGTATTTATAGAAAATATTTTGAAAATTATGTTTTGACCCCCATAAAATTATCGCTAGGTCCCTTACCATGAGACTTTCTCAAAAATTTATATTTTGGAAGTCCTTCTGATGTAAATTTCGATAAGCGATTAACAAAAAATTGTTCGTTTAAGAAAAAAGAGTCTAATGGATTGTGAATTAACTCAATCGGAGTTCTTACTATTTTTATAGCTGATACAACAAACTTTTCACGTATAAAAATTTAACCAGGAATCGCGTAATTGGTTCTCGAAAATACACATTTTCCAACGCGACGAAGCTTCAATTGAAAATATTTCAACATATTTTCCAACACATAATCTCCTATTTTCAATATCATCCAGTTCCAAAATCTAAACTTTAATTCGAAAACCTTCCAGAACTGTTCCGAAAAAATTTGGGATATTACACGTACCAAACGTATGCCTTTAGTTGGCAAACTAGTCTCTTCAATAAAATAAATTGTCCATCTTGAAAAAACAATAAGAAAAACTTTTCTTTTCTTAGGATGTGGAGGCTTAGAATAATATAGATTAGAGAGAAAAATCATTTTCTCTCTAACACTCAAGAACACAAGAGAGAGATAAAAAAATCACTTAAAAACAACCAAGAAGAGGAATAATTATGTCTTGGTCGAAATTCCTCTTTATTTATAGAAGGGACGTGGCTTCTTGTGTTAGGGTTGGTGCTCGAAGTGCTAATCCGAATCGTATTTATATCTGATTCATGAATACGATCAATGCCTTTGTTCCATAATATTACTTAATTAATGGTAGCACCTATTGTCTTTTATATACATATTTGATCTAATTACGATTAGATATCTAATTATGATTAGATCGAAACTAAATTTGGTTTAGTGATACGTGTATATTAGACAAAGACCCTATGATTTATAATCTAGTGTGCAGTTACAACGTAGTTTGTAATTGACATTGGGAAGCGTCACTATAAGTTGTATATCCTTAAATAAAGTTCATGGTCAAGATTTACTAACACCGGTCGGTTAGTAAAATCCGCTGAGACCAGTACATGTCGTATATCGTGACTTGGTCCGATGGGTTATCCCAATGAACCATGAGTCTCGGGAGACTCGTATAGACATGTAGGTATTTATTTGATAAACACTGAATGACTCACTGAAGATTTCCTAATAGATGGTACACCAACGTCAGTAGGAATCTTCTCGAGTTGAGCAAGCATAATGGTCCTTCGACTTGATATACCACAGTGGATATATGAGTTATCCTCCACACTTTGATGGCATTCACGTCACCGATCTATTTAGATCAGACCTCCGCATGTTCGTTAGGTGTGGACCGATGCTCATGATATCCAGTGCGTATCAAGATAGAATCTGTCAGTCCTGTGTACAGGGCATAGGTATCCTACATGTGTTTGCGATCTAGTAAATCCATGACTGTGGTATAACTTCGGAAGCAAGTTCTGAGTTTTATTTAGAGATCATAAATTTGAAAGTTGACTATATTATACCATAAGGATTTGACGTTCTTATCTATATCCCAGGTATAATACGAATAGCCTATGACGGAGGGATTATACATATGCAATGACCTCGACTTACATAGTTTAGCGAGATTATCCGTGGTCGTCATAATTCATGAGTGTGTGAATTATGGACACGAAATTGGATTTTGTGACAGATAAACCTAAACTTAGAGAGTCCACTATATGAAGTGTACTCGTTGAGCACTTGGCAACGCATTATGAATAATATAGATTATTCATAATACTTCATCGGATTAAATGAGTTAATTCGAATCATTTAAACGGTAAAACGAAAACACATGCGTTAGGAAATTTTGTCAATTAATAATTAATGTGTATTTGTATTTGATACAAAATTTGATTTGATACATATTAATTAATTGTCAAATAAGACTTTGACACATGCCATTAATATATGTATTTATTATTTAAAGAAAATAAAAATACATATATATAATAATTATATTAATTAGTTATTTAGATATTTAAATGTTAATATTTGAATAATAAATAATATTCATATTATATAAATGTTATGCAATATGTTTAATTATAATTGATACATGTGGCATGTTTTAATTAAGCTTAATGTGTGCAAATTTGATTTGCTAACATAAAGCTTGTTTTTAATTTAATGAAATTAAATAGAAAAAATGACCAAAATGCCCTCACAAAGTCGGTCAAGCCTTGTCTAAATTAGAAAATTTTGTTTTCTTTTTCATTCAAGCTTACCCATGGCCGAAATACATCTTCCAAATATTCTCTCAAATTTGCTTGATGATTCAAGGAAGAAAAGTGAAGAAAATCAAGAAAAGACTTGAGGAAATTAAGAGATTAAAGGTAATCTTCAATATCCCTAAGCTTAAAAAGCATGTTTCATGTTCTTGATTATCTAGAGACATTCTAGGGTTTCTACTTTTTCTTTAGAATTTGGGGTTTTTTGATTTGGAGGATGGAATTGAAGGCTTGGTGCATGTGTGAAGTAGATTTGAATGATATTATTGTAATATTGGTTCAATTTGATCATTTGATGATATATTGTCATTCTAGAGTGTTATGACCACTCTTGTAATGCCTAGAATTGTTCTTGGGTGCTTCATTGGTGGTGGCTTGGATTGGTGTTAGTATTAATATGACTAATATTGATAAAGTTAGATTAAAGCATGAAAAATTGATAATTTTTATTACAAAATTAGATCTAGAAAAACTGGGTTTATTGTGATGAAAATTATGTCATATAAATGTATTGGATGTGTTTTGGGTGCTGGAACAATTGCTGGAAACTGTTTCGGAGTTGAAATATGCGAAAACGGTGAAAAACGGCGTTACCTGGTGACTTTTGAGCCAATCGGGTGACGGCTGCCCAAACAGTGAATTGGTCACTGTTTAGGCAGCCCATGAACTGCCCTAGTGCTGTTGGGGCTGACCTGGGCAGCCCCAATGTGCATTGGGTAGTTGGTTCGGTCAAAAACGCGTTTTATGCCATTTTATAGAGAAATATTTTCGTAAAAGTTTCGTGATATTTCTTAAGTATTTATGTCACTATTTGATATCGAATAAATATGTTTAGGTGAAATATGAATAAATTATTCATATTGGATATTGAATAATTTATTCGGTAATTTAAAAGGTTTTAAAATTACGATTTCACCCGAACCGCGAGCTTCCGCTGCGCCTACGCCAAAACTCCAACAAAAATGGTATCAGAGCAGGTCTGATCCTTCATCCATTACATTTTTCATGCTTGATATATGATATATTGTAACATCCCGCCTAAGTCAGGATGTGACCGGCGTAAACACACACGTATAACGCAAGCGCACTTATCGTTCAAGTAGTATAAAAATATCGATCCCACGAGGACTTAATTCCTACTGTTGTTATTAATTTGAATCTATTTATTTACAAATATCTAATTAAATGGATAAGAGAGATATTGTTTGTTTGATTGGTTGAATGGCTTTACTAAATAAATAAATAAATAAAAAGACAAAAGAAAATTCAAAAGACACAAAGATCTAGGGTTGTGATTTCTTCCAATACCATTTTAAAGATGAAGTGATTATTATATAGATGGGTAAAACATTGATTTATTAACCTGGAACACGAAATTATGCGAAAGCATCTGTCGATGGTCAGACACAAATACCCAGTGTAACCCAATTGAACCATATTCCTATGTCAACCACATTATCTGGATTCATTAAGATTGAGTTCCAATTATGGCTACCCTCGCCCGACAGGTATATTCCTATCCTGTAAGGAAATCTATTAAAGGGTTATCTATCCTCAAGGAAGATCGTGGGCTATTGAGTCTAAGGTCTTAAACTTAAAATCTCTATGTCTAGTTCATTTTAAGTTTACCTAATCAATTTTATTAATGGCCAATTAATAAAAAGCATTAAGATTAAGACTCAATAAATAAATCTTTATAATACCCAAACTATAATCTAACCCTTATAAACCGGTGATATTGAAATTCATCACAACCCCAGATAATATTTAGTTACAACACATAACTAGGACTAATAACTGAAAAATAAAAGACATAAAGTAAAAATACTGAAAAGTAAAAGACATAAAGTAAAAAGTAAAATAAATGCTAAGGTAAAAGGAATTACTTTTACTACTACTTATTTAGAAATCTCCCATAAAATAATATATAAACTTGTTATAATATTACCAACCGACCAATCTGGCGGTATCCTGATTAAGTCAAATTAAGTCCAACCAGCCATATAGGCGGTAATATTTGTCCATAATCCAGCCATAAAGGCGGTACCAAAATAAATTTACCAACCGACCAATCTGGCGGTATCCTTGATTAGTCAGGTTTAAACCAGATTAAATTGAATTGCCAACCGACCAATATAGCGGTATCCTTTATTAATCAGTATTTTAAATAGTGAATATATTATTTTTAAGGGAGATTAATCTAAATAGTAACAGTAAAAGAATTACCTTTCACCCTAGCTTGGGAAATTACCTCCTCATTACTGAAAAGTAAAAACTGAAAAATTAAAGAAAGAAAAGTACTGTGCGTAAAAGTAAATCGCGGAAAGTAAAAACTGAAAAGTAAAGAAAAGAAAGTGCGAAACTGAAAATTAATTACTGAAAACTAAAATAAACAAACTAGATACAATCTTCTTATTTATTCATTAAGAATTTCAAAGAAGAAAGTATGAATTTTACAAATGAAATGGCTTGGTATTTATAGGCAAAATTTTGCCACCATCAAATCATCAATCAATTTCTCCACCAATTACATTATTAATTTATCCACTAAATACTCCACCAAATCCATAATTGCTCCAATAATTTCTTATCTTGTTTGGTTTTGATTTGATAATTTTTATTAATTATTAATTAATTAATATTTTGCTTTGAAAATGATTGATAATGACTTTTAATAATTACACTCCACACACTTCTGGATGGTTCATCAATTTCGGTCATGAAATCTTCAGAATTCGAAAATATTTTCTCTTTCAAAGTTGTAGATATTTGAGTCTTATTTAATCTGGCACTTGAATCAGCTCAATCCGATATCTGAGTAAAAAGTTATGCCCAACATACGACAGATGTGCAAAACTGGAATTTCCAAAACTGCACTTCGTCAAAACGCCCTTTCAAATTTCCAATCTCCAAAATTAATATATCAAGTCCAATAATTGCCCTTATTTGATCCACATTTCGTCCTAAATGATTTCATTGAGTCCCGATATTATTTTAATCTGCAAAATAAACTAAAACACATCAAAACATTCATCAAACCCGAGAAACTAACAAATATTAAGTAAAAGGGGCGGTAAATATTGATATATTTTCCGCTCATCAGGATTCTACCGGCAGGAGACAGGCTAATCCTGACTCCATAAGCCTCTGACTCTGACAAAATTTCGGCATGACCTCTGCTAAAAGTCATGCAACCTGGATCAAAGTCCAGCACCGCAATACAACCTATAGGGCCCAGACACAATATATCACTAACATAAATGACTCAAGACACAATATAATTGGGCTCCATGCCCGGAAATACGTATAAATAAAATTTTTTACAATTAAACTTTATACAACTATATTCTCTTCAACTAAACTCATAAACAACTTGACTCTGATATTCCCAAGACCTGGTGACTGGCTGACTGCAACGCTGCTATCCGTCTCCTTAACTCTAGTGCCTGTGGTCGACCGGTCAGGTCACCAACCTGCAAAACTCAAACAAACTGTTGTGGTGTGAGTCATAAGACTCAGTAAGTAACTACGCCCATTCCTTGAGTATCAAGCACACACAAATTCTGAATTCCTTGTTCTATATTATCCTGAGTTTTCTATCTGACCATGCAAACATATACGAAGTCTGAATTAACTAAATATCTCTTTATTCATTTTACATATACATTACTTGCTGCTAGTCTTTTCTATTTATTTACTTATGCACACATCATAAACTATTCACACCTCAAGATTTATAACATAATCAATAAATTTCTATATTCTTTACTAAGTCAAGTTTCATTACGTTTTTGCTGCGCTACTCTGATATCTTAAAACTTACCTACTTACTATTTGTTAACCCAGTTGGACATCTATTATAATTATCTTCTTTTAATCTCATTGAAATATCATCAAATCGGAATTATAAAGTATTATTTCTATTCACATACTGTTATCAATTACATTTACATGTATATAGAATCATGTCAGCATGCATTAGTGTCTAATAAAACATTCATTCCATGAAAGCATACAATACATATGAACATCAATCATTTATACATGCAGATTTAACCATGTTACCATGCATTAATAACAGCTATATGCATCTCAGATGATCATTAGGATGTATGATTGATATGTATAATTTATAATTGTATTCTACTATAATATGTTATGCTTTTAGAAAGCACTTTTCTTGAAAACTTATTCTGAAAACTCTTTTGAAAACATCTTTATAAAACTTATATTTCTGAAAACATACTTTAAAATTGTTTACTAAAGTCTGACTTTGGAAACTTCCTTTTTCTAAAAGCTCTTTTTCAAAGCTATAACTGAAAACTGAAAACTGAAATCTGAAAAACTGTTTCTAAATTCTGTTTCCGAAAACTGTTTATTATGATCTGATTTATGAAATCTAAATACTAAAAATCTGAAAGCTTTATACTGAAAATCTGAAAACCAAAAACTGCTCTACATCCAGGACCACAACTCAACTGGATGTACTCTATGCCCAGGACCACAACTCAATTGGGCATCTCTGAAACTGGTGGTGCCCTACGTCCAGGACAACAGCTCAACTGGCAACGTAGAGCTCTACACCCAGGACAACAGCTCAACTGACAGTGTAGCCACCACTAGAACTGAGGGTGCGGATCAGTGATATGATCAAACATATGAATTAATGGCAATTAGTTCTAAGGTTATTCTATGAATATGATTCTTACTCAATATTATTCTTATATGATTGCATCGTGATGGAATTGACCAGTGGGAGAAATCGAATCTTATATGATATGATTCGTTTGATATTGAGTGTTGCCGAATTAGTTTTAATACTCTTGGGGTTATGCTCAAGTTACACTAATTCATCCTTTTAATTACTGTTCCATTAGTTTCTACAGTTACGTTATGATATGTATAAGTAGAAAATTCGAATCTCTAAAAGGTTTGAGATTTGAATCTTTCTTTTGTATAATATTTATATAATTGAAAAGTACTTACTCCTTGGAGGTACAAGTAAAAGTTTATCATTTATTCTATTTAATAGAATATTGTATTCTATTTAATAGAATATCATTTCTACGATCCCGAGTAATAAAAATTGTTTTATTACTTGGAAAGTAACATCAGATGTTAATGGTTATAGAATAGACTTGACTTATTGAAGTCAAATGTGAGAGTGATAAACTATCAATGGAACTATATAATTAATAAGATGAAAAGACCCTTAGATAACTTCTGTATAAGTTCAATAGGATGTCAGAATCATTTGCGAAGTATTTGATACTTAATGGTTCTGTTGTTTTATTATTGAAGAATATTATCCTATAACTTATAGCGGGAACGATATTTGATATCGATTTCGAAAGTTAGCATTGAACCATAGATCTAAAATTATTCGTAGATTACTGCAATCAAGTTTTTTGAACTTGATTAAGCTTTTGTTATAAATCGTTCATAAAATGTGCAAATTATTTGCGCAGCAAAAGCAAAGTGAGCTTATTAAAGGTTTGACCTTTATAGTATGAGAGTGAGAAAAGTTATACTCAGTGATCTATTGTAGATTCTGAGAAAACTTGTCTCTAGTCGCACTAATTGAATAATTAAAGATCTGTTGGTTAATGTTGATATTAAACTATGTATTTTGGCTAAAGAATGCAAAGTGGCAATCCTGAATGTTTTCTTCAAATGAGAAATATGTTGTAGTTTCTTTGTTTGAAGAGTTCATTCTAGAATGGCCCTAGAGTTTGTTTCTGCTAAGTTCACATTTTTATATACTAGCTTATAGAGCCTATTGTAGACTCAAATAAGCTTTCTGGAAATATGTGTTCTCTAATTTTGATACAGTCAGATTGTCTGATTTTATCAAAGCATAGAGAATATATTTTTGATAATAGGGTCAGTGGGAGCGTACAAATTTCTTTCTAGTGTTGTATATCCTAACGACATTATCATTATTAATGTGATAATGAGATGTTTGTAGGTAAAAGATTTACCTAAGTCTTTTTTTCTCCGTGAAAGCAATGTGAGTAGTCTCTGATATATTTGATATAGAGTTTTATATATGATATAAAACTAAGAGACTTGTGAGATACTCCCATTAGTCGTGCATTAGATATGATCTAGTCGTGCATTAGATATGATCTAATAAATGACACAGCAAAACTATATGTATGACAGTTAGCATAATTGTTTGACAATTAATGTGTCTCTTGTATATAGTATTTATCTTTCGTAAAGGATGATTCCTTAGTCGAAAGAGAAATTTATTAGAATGTCTAATCAATCTTATGCATTATAGGATGATGGCATAATAAATATTGTATTATATACGATTAAAGATATCAATTTAATTGTAATTGTTACAAGTTATTTTGATATGATGCATACCATAGGATGTGTCTTGAAATATGTTCTTTATTATCCTTGAGATATTAAGAACAAGTTTCTTATTCATGGAGAATATAATTCGCAACCATTAGGGTCAGATTAGTTTTGAGACTAATTATGACGTCAGATGGTCTACGTTATATAAAGTCAGAAAATATGCAGTGTGAGTGTCACATATGATTCTACTGTATTAGTGGAATTAGTTATAACTTATGAAGTATTGATTTATGAAGTTGCAAAATGACCTTATATATTAGAAGTTTTGATATTAATGTTGTGTTTGCGGTTGTCTGTATAGTATTTGGATTTGATCCATAAATACATAGACAACTCAATAGCTATAGCACAATAATGATATCGCATCTGAGTCATATTGATGTAGAACTTGGGTTCTACAAAATATGAATGATGTTGGCCAAGGAAAACAATTGGGTTTGTTGGACAGACTCAATTTGTAATAGAGGGCTTACTTGTTGTTGCCTACCTCTTAAGTGCTAGGTGAGCCCTTGAGGGCCATGAGTATGTGATACATATTGAGATGTATATATGATACCATGGATTGGCACTAGAGCAAGTAAGAGAAAATGTTAGGGTTGGAGCTCGGAGTGTTAATCCGGATCATATTTATGTCTGATTCATCTCGGAGTGTTAATCCAAATCATATTTATGTCTGATTCATGAATACAATCAATGCCTTTGTTCCATAATATTACTTATTTAATGGTAGCACCTCTTGTCTTTTATATACATATTTGATCTAATTACGATTAGATATCTAATTATGATTAGATTGAAACTAAATATGGTTTAGTGATACGTGTATATTAGACAAAAACCCTAGGATTTACAATGTATTGCGCAGTTACAACACGTAGTTTGTAATTGACATTGGGAAGCGTCACTATAAGTTGTATATCCTTAAATAAAGTTTCTGGTCAAGATTTACTAACACCGTTCGGTTAGTAAAATCCGCTGAGATCAGTACATGTCGTATATCGTGACTTTGTCCGATGGGTTATCCCAATGAATCATGACTCTCAGGAGACTCGTATAGACATGTAGGTGTTTATTTGATGAACACTGAACGACTCACTGAAGATTTCCTAATAGATGGTACACCAACGTCAATAGGAATTTTCTAGAGTTGAGCGAGCATAGTGGTCCTTCGACTTGAGATACCACAGTGGATATATGAGTTATCCTCCACACTTTGATGGCAGTCACATCACCGACCTATTTAGATCAGACCTCCTTTTGTTCGTTGGGTGTGGACTGATGCTAATGATATCCAGTGCGTATCAAGATAGAATCCGTCAGTTTTGTGTACAGGGCATAGGTATCCTGCACGTGTTTGCGATCTAGTAAATCCATGGCTGTGGTCTAACTTCAGAAGCAAGTTCCAAGTGTTATTTAGAGATCCTAAATTCGAAAGTCGACTATATTATATCATAAGGATTTGACGTTCTTATCTATATCCCAGGTATAATATGGATAGCCTGTGACGGAGGGATTATACGTATGCAATGACCTCGACTTGCATAGTTTAGCGAGATTATCTATGGTCGTCATAATTCATGAGAGGGTGAATTATGGACACGAAATTAGATTTCATGACGGATAAACCTAAACTTAGAGAGTCTCACTATATGAAATGTACTCGTTAAGCATTTCGGCAACGCATTATGAATAATATAGATTATTCATAATACTTCATCGGAATTAAATGAGTTAATTCAAATCGTTTAAACGGTTAAACGAAAACGCATGCTTTAGGGAATTTTGGTCAATTAATAATTAATGTGTATTTGTATTTGATACAAAATTTGATTTGATATTATTAATTAATTGTCAAATGAGACTTTGACATGTCATTAATATATTTATTTATTATTTAATGTAAATAAAAATACATATATAATAATTATTATCTTAATTAATTATTTAGATATTTAAATGTTAAATATTTGAATAATTAAATAATATCCATATTATATAAATGTTATGCACTATGTTTAATTATTATTGATACATGTGGCATGTTTTAATTAAGCTTAATGTGTGCAAATTTGATTTGCTAACATAAAGCTTGTTTTTAATTTAATGAAATTAAATAGCAAAAATGACCAAAATGCCCTCACAAAGTCGGTCAAGCTTGTCTAAATTAGAAAATTTTATTTTCTTTTCATTCAAGCTTACCCATGGCCGAAATACATCTTCCAAATATTCTCTCAAATTTGCTTGATGATTCAAGGAAGAAAAATGAATAAAATCAAGAAAAGGCTTTAGGAAATTAAGAGATTAAAGGTATCTTCAATATCCCTAAGCTTAGAAAGCATGTTTCATGTTCTTGATTATCTAGAGACATTCTAGGGTTTCTACTTTTCTTTATAATTTGGGGTTTTTTGATTTGGAGGATGGAATTGAAGGCTTGGTGCATGTGTGAAGTAGATTTGAATGATATTATTGTAATATTGGTTCAATTTGATCATTTGATGATATGTTGTCATTCTAGAGTGTTATGACCACTCTTTTAATGCCTAGAATTGTTCTTGGATGCTTCATTGGTGGTGGTTTCGATTGGTGTTAGTATTAATATGACTAATATTGAGAAAGTTTGATTAAGCATGAAAAATTGATAATTTTTGTTACAAAATTAGATCTGGAAAAAACTGGGTTTATTGTGATGAAAATTATGTCATATAAATGTATTGGAGTATTTGGGTGTGGAACAATTTTCGAAAACTTTTTCGGAGTTGAAATATGCGAAAACTGTGAAAAACGGCGTTACCAGGTGACTTTTGAGCCAATCTGGTGTCGACTACCCAAATAGTGAATTGGTCACTGTTCAGGCAGCCCATGAGTTGCCCTAGTTGTTGGAAAATTATGACCCATAGTATCACAATTTGTACAAAACATGGTGTTGTTGTACAAACTAACTATGTGACAAAGGAAATTTCTCTTTTATCATTTGTAATTAGATTACCGGGATATATAAATGATAAAAGTCCATATGATTAGTTCCGGATTGAGATGATATGAGACAGTATCAATCCACGAAGGTTTAATCATTAAAATATCCCTAGTCGAAGTATTATCGAGATTGGACATCGATAATGCGGAATAGACTAGTATTACAGTTGTGCGTGTTATGGGAGAGCATAGACATAGTTCTCATTTATTTGGGTATATGATACTCATGCAAGTGTAATAGGAGGTGTTGTGTTTACCGATGGTACGGAAACAGCTTCGCTCTGGATAGACCCCTCAAAATTCCATTGGTAGTATGACTATGTGTTATGGAAGTCCGAATCAGGGTATGTGTATTTGGTCTTAACCTGAGACTTGCACCGCTAATACTTGCGACAATCATTATACTTTGGTTTTGGTCGTCCAGGGCTTTAACCGGTTCTGTGTAAGCCTCTTATGGGTATATTGAGAATCGTAGTGTATTGGGTGTGATGTCAAGATGGAAGTATCACTCCAGTCATAGTGGAGATGATGGTCACGTAGGATACGGAACTGGTGCTCTTATATGCTGCAGCTATCGGGATATTATGACTAGGTCATGTTTATCCTATTATAGAGACTAGTTACCAGAGATCCGACATGTGCTTCGTACGGGGCAGACACAACTCCAGCCTCAGGCCTAGCACGTGACATCCGATACTGGATCGCAATACGCAATACTACGTATAATACGCCTGATATAGATCACATATTCCTTTAAGAATATTTCTGCAAAATGGGTAGGCACGGTGCTTTGCTAGAAGCCAACCATGTCTTGTAAATTGGTAAAAACGTTAGTACTAGGTACGTACGTGTTCGGATAGTCCGACGACCGGATTTTCTGCCAACATATCCGGGGATCTCATGGGTCGCTTCTCGAAGATTCACCAATGACGTATGACTCGCACATTATTAATATGGGATTAATTAATAGAGAGAAAATTAATCCGGGATTAATTACGGAGATATTTTTATCTGGGTAAAATATTATTTAAAGAGAGAGAACGAATAATTTGGAATTAATCGATTAAAATAATATTTCGATATATTATACGAAATTAGATTTCGACGCGGAATTAAAATTTGATTTTAATTCGGGCGAACGAGTTAATTTAGAATTAATTCGCTAGCAACTTGAATAGTAATTTTGCTATGCATAATTATTAATTAAATTTGATTTAATACGTCGCAACGGAAAATTCGTTATTTCGGAATTAGCGAACCCGAGCCCTGGAGTGTTTGCGGGACCACTCGCATTTAGAATCAAGTGTGGCCCATAAGTCACATCACGCGTCACATCATTAGTAATTCTTGTGATATAAGTCACATCACTTTGAGTGATGTGATGGTTGTCACTTATGATTGATGGTGGTAGTTGGAAGGCTTAAATGCCTTGTAGAATTTTTGGAAAATGAATTATGTATTTGATTTTAGAAACCAAATACAACCAACACAACTCTTCCTCTCTCTCCCTTCTACATTCGGCCAAGGGCCATTCTTTCTCTTTTTTTGTTTTCTCCATTACCGAGAACAAGAATAAGCTTAAGGGAATTTTGTGGCAAAATTTCCAAGTGCTAGCACACCAAATGAGTCATCCAAAGGTGATAGGGAAAACCCATTCATGAGCATGGAATTCATTCTCAAAGCTTGGAGCTTGAAGATCATCCATGGAGCACAAAGAGGAGGTTGACCGAATCTTGGAGGAGCACAAATCTGGGCTTGGCCGAGAGCTTCATGAAAGAGCAAAAGTTTTTGTGTTCTTCGCATCGCAAATCCGTTCATTGTAAGTATGATTCCGCCATACTTCTTTATTGTATTCACTTATTTTCATTGCTTGAATGATCTTGGGACTATAGTAGAAACCCAACACTAGTACTGTTGGGGCTGACCTGGGCAGCCCCCCATGTGCATTGGGTAGTCGGTTCGGTCAAAAATGCGTTTATGCCATTTTACGGAGAAAATATTTTCGTAAAAGTTTCACGATATTTCTTAACTATTTTTGTCGTTATTTGATATTGAATAAATATGTTTAGGTTAAATATGAATAAATTATTCATATTGGATATTGAATAATTTATTCGGTAATTTAAAAGGTTTTAAAATTACGATTTCACCTGAACAGCGAGCTTCTGCTGCGCCCGCGCCAAAACTCCAACATCTTGTATCCTAATGTGCTTAGGATACTCAAAAAATCATTTCAAATCAAACTTAATCAATCAATAATACTTTCCAAGATTTTCCAAGCTTGTTAAGCAAAAAAAAAACCCTCTACAAATATATATATTCTAATTAGAACTTAATTAATTAGGGTGTTAGCCTATTAAATTAAGACTCATTAAATTAAATATTATTTTGAGATGTATAATTGATTTAATGAATCAAAACAATTAATCAATTAATTAGTTATATTAATAAATAAATAATTAAATGTAATTTATATCTAAATAAAATCTAATACTTATTTAAATAATAAATCCAAATTAATATTTCATTAAATATATTTTAATCTTATTAAAATATCAATATATAATATCACATATTATAAAATTAATTTAAATTGAAAATAAATTCCAAAAAAACCTCAAAATCTTTTCATTAACTCTGTAATGATCATCATCCTTTGAATTTATTTTATTTTTGAAGACTATATGAAGTGTGAATGTCATAGGTTTATTATCGAGTGGTAGTGGGAAAATATTGTCATAGGTCCATTATCGAGTGATAGTGGGAAAATATTAACTCCTTAATATTTCATCTTATAACATCCGACAGACCATGAGTAAATACCTAGCAGTATACCATGTCCCATAGCCGATGAATGAAGTGGGAAAATATATGAACCTGAAAAAAATACATTTCGAACATGTTATCTCAATCCTTCCGATTATATTCCTTATCAAACACGAACCATGGACAGGTCAAGTCTGTAATGTCTGATATTACTTTAAACTTTATATATATGGAATTGACATCTATTGGATATCATGCTTTGGCCAAAGACTTCTCCATATATAGTTTCATTAGAACATCTCTAGCTTTCATTATCAAAATCATCGGATCTCATCTAGATTCATATTTGACCTCGTACGTTAGTCATTCAAAACCATCCAATACTTTTCATAAGACGTGGCTAGTCGAATGATATCGTATTAGTGAATCATGATAACCTTCATACAAGTCAGAATCGTATCACATGTTAAAGGCCATGATTACACTAATGTATTATAGCAATAATCAATAACCTAAGATAACATTATCATGTGATCGATTGTTTCTGTAGTCATGTTTGATGTTTCATTCTTCTAATGAATCACCAACTGTTTATGTCATTATGATATAAGATTCATTATCCATTCTATTAACATCTAATGTTAATCTTAGACGACATACAATAGTATTGGTCCTGATATATTATTGCCAAGTATAATAATCATTTTACCAATAACATATTTTAAGACTTATTCGTGTAAATATTGTTGACTCTCATGATCTTAAACTCCTTTGGGATAATGATGCTAGTTTGACATAAGTCTCGGGACAGACACATAAGATATAGATAGATATGAACAATGTGTAAAATAACAATTGCCTATATTATTAATAATAATATTTATTACAAGAAAATTTATTATTTACCCTTAAACCTAGAATTATAATTGGTTTTAGGGCATACTTTCTAACAAAGTACAATGCATCTAGGAATGAATTTGATTATGTGTGTGCACAATGTATTGAGCATTCGTCAGATATCTCTTCATATTATGCGTTTGCCTTCTATTTAATTATTTGGGGGAAAATAAATTTCTAAGCTCTTTCTCTGTCAATGTTATTTCTTACTTCATTCGTTATTTAAGCTGTCCTTATGATAGGCGGTAAATATATCAGTATTTACCGTCCATTTTATTTAATATTTTGTATAATTTCTTGAGTTTTGTGAATATTTTTGATGTGTTTTGTAGATAAATAAAATAACAAGACTCTCTGGAAGCAATTTGGGGCTAAAACATCGAAAAACAAACAAAGGGCAAAAATATAAATTTTCAGCTAAAATGTGCCATTTGCTAAAATACGCTGTGCTAAAATGCGTCGTCTGCTAAAATGCATCGGCTGCTAACGTGCGCCTAACACTTGTCAAAATCACAGAAGACTTGCTAACATACGCACTTGCTAACATGCTCTTGCCACGTGTCAACATCACAGCAATCTTGCTAACGTGCACCGGACACCTGTCATCATCTCATGCTGCCAAATATCCACATCACATTGATGACGTAAGCATCACGACGAGCCAAGCATTCTGCGTCGCGACGCCGAACTAATAATTATGTTACCGACGCAACCGACACCATGTGTCACGATCTCGTTTAATCAATGGCGCGTCGCGACGAGCAAGGTGGTTTGTTTCGCGATGCGCAGAGCATATTTTTACCTATAAATTGAAGCTGAAATCAGAAGGAAAATTCATACCTTCTTCTGGGGAATTCCTAAAGAATACTAAGAAGATTGTATCTTGCTTGTTTATTTACAGCTTTCTGTAATTAATTTTTTATTTTACGCAATAGTTCTTTCTTAACTTTACTTTTCTGTCTTTTTTACTTTTCAGTATGAGTAGGTAACTCCCCTCTGCTGGGGTTAAGGGTAAAGCTTTTATTACAAATATTTAGATTAATCTCCCTTAATTATAATATATAAAACTTTTAAAACCTAACTTAATGGGATACCGCCTTTATGGTCGGTTGGAATTAATCATAAATTTGACTTAATCAGGATACCACTATATGGTGGTTGGTAATGTCATGCAAAGTTAATATATTATAATAAGGGAGATATCTAAAATAGAAGTAATAAAAGTGGATCCTCTAACCCCCAACATTTTCTTTATTGTTTATTTTACTTTTTTTTTTTAATTTCCAAGCTTTTACTTTATGTCATTTTCTTTATTTAAACTTTTACTAGTCCTAGATATGTGTTGTAACTAAACCCGTTGTCTGGGGTTGTGATGAATTCTAATATCACTGGTTTATAAGGGGTTATTTTGTGTTTTGGGTAATATAAAAGTTTATTTATTAAGTCTTAAGCTTAATGCTTCTTGTTAACTGGCCATTAATAAGATTGATCTGGTAAACTTAAAATGAACTTGACGAAGGGATTTTAGGTTTCAGCCTTAAACTTAATAGCCCACGATTTCCCTTAAGGATTAGATACCCCTTAATAGATTTCCTTCCAGGATAGACATATACTTTTCGGGCGGGGGTAACCATAATTGGAACTTAAACTTAATGAATTCAGGTAACTTGGTTGACATAGACATATGATTAATTGGGTTATTTGAGTATTTGCATATGACCATCGACAGAGGCTTTTGCATAATTTCGTGTTCCAGGTTAATAAACCAATATATTGCACAAACATGAGATAACCACTTCATCTTTAAAAGATATTGGAAGAATTCACAACCTTAGATAGTTTAATAATATTGAATTTTCCTTTCATTTACTTTCACACTGTTTTATTTACTAGTTTTAGTTTAAAATCAATATCCAATCAAACAACCAATCTATTAGATACTCGTAAACATTTGGCTTCATAAATTAATAGCTTAGGTATTAAGTCCTCGTGGGATCGATACTTTTTATACTACTTGAGCGATAAGTGCGCTTGCGTTACGTGAGTGGTTCACCGATCAAGTTTTTGGCGCCATTGATGGGGACTTATTTATCTTTCACTATTAATTTTGGGGTTAGATTCTTTTACCTGTGTCTAATTTGTTTTTACTTATTATTTTTATTTACTTGTGTTTTAGGTTCTCAGACACTACATGAGAAAAACCAGAAGCTTTGAAATCAGTCCGCTTGACCCAGAGATTGAAAGAACCATCAGACAGTTGAGAAGGGAAAGGCGAGAAGGCCAAGAAGCACTGATCAACATGGAACCTGAACCTTCAAAGGTTGCACCACCAATTCCCATTCGAGACAGAACTATTACAGTGGTTGACGGCTTCATTTCATGCATTGTACTTCCTCCCTTACCATCAAATGCGTGTGACATCAAAACATGCATTCAGATGATACAATAGTCAGTTCAGTTTGGGGGGAATGCAACTGAAGATCCTAATGCCTACATCAGCAACTTTCTGGAAGTTTGCAGCACTTTCAATTACAACCGAGTAGCTGAAGAAGCAAGGAGACTGCATGTTTTTCCATATTCCTTGAAAGAAAGAGCTAAAGCTTGGCTACATTCTCTACCAGCAGGTTTCATCACAACTTGGAACACTCTAGCCACCAAATTCCTTGCAAAGTAATTTCCTCCAGCCAGAACTGCAAAGCTGAGGAATGACATCACATCCTTTGTGCAACATGACTCAGAATCCCTCTGCGAAGCTAGGGAAAGATACAAGGATTTTCTCAGAAATGTCCTCATCATGAAATTGCAAAGTGGCTACAAGTCCAAACTTTCTACATTGGAATTTCTGGACTGATGAGAACTACAATTGTTGCTACTGCTAGAGGAGCTTTAATGGCAAAAGAAGAAGATCATACCTGAGACTTAAATGAAGAAATGTCCAACAATAGTTCTTTGTGGCCAACAGAAATGAGCATGATTCAACGAATTGCAGGAATTTACGAAGTTGGAGCCAACACAGCAATGAATGCCAAACTGGATCAGATATGCAAATTCATGGAAACTCTTAGCATGCAAGGCAATATTGGATCCACAAGTTCACCATATGGAGGAGCATCAGAGGCAAACCAACAAGATGAGACGATGAATTATGTCAAAAATTTCAACAGCCAGGGGAACAATCCATATTCCAACACCTACAACCCAGGGTGGAGGAATCATCCCAATTTCGTATGGAGCAACAATTCAGGGCAAAAGAACAATCTACCACCAGGATTCTAACAGCAAAAACAAAGGCCAGAAGTATGAAAAAGAACCAGGATTAGCAGAAGCGTTTGCCCTGTTGAAAAAGCAACAAGCAACATATGATGCAATATTTCAGAGCCAAACTGCTTCTATAAAGGCCCTGGAAAATCAAATAGGACAAATGGCCAATGCTCAGAGTTACAGACCGCAAGGTACCCTTCCTAGAAACACAGAACCAAATCCAAGGAACATGGCGAATGAGCAATATCAAGCCATTACTTTGAAAAGCGTTATTAAAATCAACAAAGATGTTGGAGTCAAGACATCCATTGAGGAAGTTCCAAAAGAAAGCAGTGAAACAGAGCCACAGATGGAGGAAAAAGAAGCAAAAATAAATGATCAAGAAAGATTCACTCCACCTCCACCATTTCCACAGCGTCTTCAGAAAAGTAAACTAGACAAGCAGTTTGCTCGATTCTTAGAGATCTTCAAAAAGCTGCATATCAACATTCCATTTGCAGAAGCATTGGAACAAATGTCCAGCTATGTCAAATTCATGAAAGACATTCTGTCACGAAAGCGGAGATTGGGAGATTACGAGACAGTAGCATTGATAAAAGAATACAACGCCATCATTCAGAGGAAGCTTCCCCCAAAGTTGAAAGATCCTGGTAGTTTCATCATCCCTTGCACCATAGGCGAATATTACTTCGGTAAGGCTTTGTGTGATTTAGGTGCCAGCATTAACTTGATGCCTCTGTCTATTTACAGGAAACTACAGATTGGAGAAGCAATGCCCACCTCAGTTACTCTGCAGCTTGCCGACAGATCACTCACATTTCCAAGAGGTGTAATGGAAGATGTATTAGTTAAAGTCGACAAATTCATTTTCTCGGTAGATTTCATTATCATTGACATGGAAGAAGACAAAGATGTACCTATCATCCTCAGAAGACCATTTTTGGCTACAGGTCAAACTGTTATTGATGTACAAAAAGGAGAACTAACCATGAAAGTGCATGACCAAGAAGTTACATTCAATGTTTTCAAAGCCATGAAATTCCCGAGTGATGAAAATGAGGAGGAATGTTTCAGAATTGATGTTGTAGATAGTATTGTTAGGGTTGGTGCTCGGAGAGTGCCAATCCGGATCGTATTTATGTCAGATTTATAAATACGAGCGGTTCAATTTTCCATAATATACTTAATTTATTGTTAGCACCCTTGTCTTTTATACACTTATTCGATCTAATCACGATTAGATATATGATTACGATTATATCGAAACTAAATCTGGTTCATTGATACGTGTATATTAGACAAAGACCCTAGGATTTACAATATAGTGTGCAGTTACAACGTAGTTTGTAATTGACATTGGGAAGCTATTATTAGTTGTATATCCTTAAATAAAGTTCTTGGTCAAGATTTGCTAACACGGGTCGGTTAGTAAAATCCGTTGAGACCAGTACATGTTATATATCGTGACTCGGTCTGATGGTTTATCCCAGTGAACCATGAGTCTAGGGAGACTCATATAGACATGTAGGTGCTTATTTGATAAGACACTGAACGACTCACTGAAGGTTTCCTAATAGATGGTACACCAACGTCAATAGGAACCTTCTCGAGTTGAGCAAGCATAGTGGTCATTCGACTTGAGACACCACAGTGGGATATATGAGTTATCCTCCACACTTTGATGGCAGTCACGTCAACGATCTATCCATGATCAGACCTCCGTCTGTTTGTTGGGTGTGGACTGATGCTCATGATATCCAGTGCGTATCAAGATATGATCTGTCAGTCCTGTGTACATGGCATAGGCATCCTCACGTGTTTACGATCTAGTAAATCCATGGCCGTGGTATTATATCGAAAATCAATTCCGAGTGTTATTTCGTGATCGTAAATTAAAAGCCGACTGTATTATACCGAACGGATTTGACGTTCTGATCTATATCCCAGGTATAATACGGATGGCATGTGACGGAGGGATTATACGTATGCTATGACCTCAGCTTGCATAGTTTAGCGAGATTATCCGTGGTCGTCATAATTCATGAGTGGGTGAATTATGGACACGAAATTGGATTTCATAACGGATAAACCTAAACTTAGAGAGTCTCGCTAATAAAGCATACTCGTAGAGCATAATATAGTGTGGAAAATTTTAGTCCATATATTTAGAAAAATATGTGGATTCTTTATGGCCAAGTGTTGTAAAGATGGAAATGACAAAATACCCCCCTTGTATTTAAAGCCAAGTTTTCGTCCCTTGCCCCTAAGTTTTTTCATTTTGTGGTTCACTCCAAATTGCTCCAAATAAAAAATGTGATTTCAGTTTGGAATTTGCTTTTGGGGTGACTTTCGGCAGAAACAAAATGAAGGTAAGTGAGAATAGAAGATTTATTTTCATATATATTGGTTTAATGGCCATTTTCATTTGCTGGATAAATAAGCTTTTTTGGCCATTTGCTTACGAATTGAATAAAAGGCCAATTGGCCATTTGCATTTGCTGAAGTGATAGGCCATTTGGCCATTTGCTTATGAAATGATTAAATGGCAATTCATCCATATAATGAAGAATGAAAAACCATTCGGCTATAAAGGGTTTTGTCGGCTTGGCTTGTTTTTGTTCATTTGAAATTGTTTCAAGCAACAATCAATTTGGGGCTTTTCTCTTGGATGAGCAAGATAACAAATTGGAAGCATAAATAACTTCAATTGGAGCTTAAATTATAGATAGTGGAGGAGTTAAGGTAATTCCTTAACTGTGTTGAAAATTGTTTCAATTTGTTCCAATTGATTTACATATGATGTAGCTAAGGTTAAGCTTGTTTGATTAGTTTTGCTTGTAGAAAAACCAAATGATTATATCAGAGTTGCATGTGTAAATAAATTGGGTAATTAATGTAATTGACTCAATTAGGGTATTTGATACTCATATTGCCATTCTAGAGTTATATTAGCCACTCATAAGTGACCTAGAATTGTTTTAGAGTAACTTTATGGTGAGACTCTTTAGATTGACCTAATTGGATTTGGTTATGGATATTAATTGAATTAATTCGACAATTAATTTGATTAATTTGAAATTAATTCAATTTGACTTAATTTGTGAAATTGAGTTATTGTGGATGTAATTGGATGTATAATAATGCGTAAGAAAATTTTCTTGATTTTTTGAAATTGTTTCGGAAGTGTTTTGAGAATTTTTTGTAAAAATCGCATTAAGGGAAAAATTGTAATTTGGTGAAATTATGATACTTATGAATATCATGAGAGATTAGGGCAAAATACAGATTTATAATTGGCATGCGATACCAATTATTCATCGGGACTGTTAAAAATTTTAAAAGTCGATTTTGCCCGATAACCGCGCTTCCGCTGCGCCCCGACGCCAAAACCCCAACAAGTATCATCCAAGATACTGATGCAATGCAACTTCCCACGGATAAACGTGAAGCTTGCATCACCAACATGTCTGACAGTGAGCTAGATGATGAAATTCTGGAATGTATTAACTATCTTGACAAGCCATTTCGCTTCAAATCGACACCACAGGTGGAAAGTTTGGAACTACCGAAAAAGGAGCGAATCAAGCATTCGATTGAAGAACCACCACAGCTGGAACTGAAGCTACTTCTGAACCATCTCAGGTATGCATTCTTAGAAAACCCTTATGATTTACCTGTGATTATTTCTCCGTCGTTAACATTGGAGCAGGAAGATAAGTTGCTGAGAGTGTTACAAGAACACAATAGAGACTTTGGCTGCACTATAGCAGATATTTGATGCATTAGTCCATCATTTTACATGCACAAAATTCTGATGAATGACGAGTACAAAGCCACAGTGGAGCATCAACGGAGACTAAATCCAATAATGAAGGAGGTTGTGAAGAAAGAAATTATCAAATGGTTAGATGCCTACATCATTTACCCCATCTCTGAAAGCACATGGGTGAGTCATATGCAATGTGTTCCAAAGAAAGGATGAATTACTTTAGTCACAAATGAAAAGAACGAGATGATTCCAACAAGAACGGTGACTGGATGGAGAGTATTCATAGACTACAGGAAGCTGAACAAAGCAACAAGGAAAGATTATTTTCCGTTACCATTCATTGATAAAATGCTAGATAGACTGCCACGACATGAGTTCTATCATTTTTTGGATGGATACTCGGGGTACAATCAGATTGCCATCGCCCCAGAAGATCAGGAGAAAAACTACTTTTACATGCTCGTATGGTACTTTTGCTTTTCGCATGATGGCATTCAGATTATGTAATACTCCGGCCACATTTCAACTTTGCATGATGGCCATCTTCTCAGACATGCTGGAACAAAGTATGGAGGTTTTCATGGATGATTTCTATGTGTTTGGAGACTCGTTCGATCATTGCTTGTAAAATCTGGAAAATGTGTTACAAAAATGTGAAGATACCAACCTTGTACTCAACTGGGAGAAATGCCACTTTATGATGCAGGAAGGAATCATCCTGGGACATCGGATCTCACAAAAAGGAATCGAGGTAGACAAAACAAAGATCGAAACAATTGAAAAACTACCACCACCAACATCTGTCAAAGGGATTCACAGTTTTCTCGGACATGTAGGCTTTTACATGAGATTTATCAAAGACTTCTCCAAGATTGTGAAACCTCTGTGCAATCTGCTAGAAAAATATGTGTCTTTCAACTTCACCAAAAAGTGCCATGAAGATTTTGAGATCTTAAAACAGAAGCTGGTCTCTGCCCCCATCATAGTAGCACCAGACTGGACCCTTCCATTTGAGGTAATGTGTGATGCTAGTGATTTTGCTGTCGGTGCAGTTTTGGGACAACGCAAAGTAAAAAATTTTCATACCATTTACTACTCTAGCAGAACTCTGAATGAAGCACAACTCAACTACACAACCACTAAAAAAGAGTTGCTCGCAGTTGTGTTTGCTTTTGATAAATTATGCCCATATATGTTGGGTCCCAAAGTGATGGTCTACATAGATCATTCAGCAATCAAATATCTGATCGCGAAGAAAGATGCCAAATCAAGATTGATCTGTTGGGTGCTTCTGCTAAAAGAATTTGATGTGGAGATCAGAGACATGAAAGAGACCAAAAATCAAGTGGCAGATCACTTATCGCGGCTCGAGAGTGGAGAAACAGCTGGTAATGAACTACCAATCAAAGAAACTTTTCCAGATGAACAGTTGTTTGCCATGAAATAGCTTGATGTCCCTTGGTATGCTGACTATGTCAACTATATTGTATCGGGAAAATGACCATTGGAATGGACACATCAGCAACAAAAGAAGTTTTTCAAAGAAGTCAAGCTCTATGTCTGGGATGAGTCGTACCTGTTCAAACGATGTGCTGATCAATTACTGATGCTTTGTGTTCCACAGGAGGAGGTCAATAGTGTCTTGCAGCATTGTCATTCATCATCATATCGCGGACACTTCAGCGGAGATAAAACTGCAGCCAAAGTCCTACAGTCATGTTTATTCTGTCCTACTCTGTTAAAAGATGCTTACATATTTTCTCTTCAATGTGACAGGTGCCAGAGAATGGGAAATATATCAAGGAAAAATGAAGGACCTCTGCAAAATATTTTGGAGTTGAAATATTTGATGTATGGGATTGATTTTATGGGACCTTTTGTTCCATCATTCGGAAACATGTACATACTAGTTGCAGTAGACTACATCTCCAAATGGATTGAAGCCATACTGCCATCAAATGATTCCAAAGTGGTGATAAAATTCCCTAAAAAGAATATATTCACTCGCTTCGGAACACCTCAGGCAATTATCAGTGATGGTGGTACACAATTCTGCAACAGATACTTCGATGCACTCCTATCCAAATACAGAGTTACCCATAAAGTTGCCACTGCCTACCATCCACAGTCAAATGGACAAGTTGAAGTTTCAAACAGGGAAATCAAAAGAATCTTGGAGATAATCGTTGGATCAACAAGGAGGGTCTGGTCTATAAAACTAGATGACGCACTATGGGCCTACCGGACAGCTTACAAGACACCCATTGGTATGTCCCCATATCGAATGGTGTTTGGGAAAGCTTGCCATCTACCAGTGGAGCTTGAACACAAAGCATATTGGGCACTGAAGAAGTTAAATCTTCATCTACAAGCAGCAAGAGAGAAACGACTCCACCAACTCAACGAATTTGAGGATCTTCGCCTACAGGCTTATGAGAATGCCAGATTATACAAAGAAAAGACCAAGAAATGGCATGATATGTTGTTATACAATTCAAGGTTGAAACTTTTCCCTGGAAAACTGAAATCAATGTGCTCAGGTCCATTTGTGATTACTCAAGTTTTACCATATAGAGCTGTTGAGTTACTTGATCCCAACACCAATGATACATTCAAAGTTAACAGCCAGCGTGTCAAGCACTACTGGAGAGAATTATTTGAGCGATAAAAAGAAAATGTCACACTTTCATAACCAGCCTAACGTTCGGGCAGTCATGTCTAGCTGACGACATTAAACTTAGCGCTAGCAGGGAGGCAACCCATGCAATTTATGTATATATTCAGATTTGGTGTGTTTTATTTTTGTGTGTTTAATTTTGTAGGTAAAGTCATATTTCAGGATGGAAGAAATTCTCGCAAATCTTCACAAGCAGTTTTCTTTTCTCCCTCAAAACTCTCTGATTAAAGTCTACAAAGCTCGCTTGGAACGAATGAGACTACTGATGATCAAAAGTATTCCTAATGACATTCATTGGTTAATTAAAGCACGGGTTCGATTGGCAGGTGAGTCTTCTAACTCATTTATTTCATATCTGTCTGGTTTAGGAAAAAACACCTATGCTAAAAAAAGAAGAGCTAAAAGAATAGGTGTTTGTTATAAATGTGCACGCATGACATGTAATACTCGTTGTCGTTCTTTAGGAATGGTGTCTGATAACCGTGAAGATAAAATTAAATTCATTAGGGATGGCTTGAGTAAGGAGTCTTTGGATGACATATCATTGACTCTTGAGACGCATTCCAGTGGATATGTGCATCACGCAATTCACATGTTATATACACAGTTCCGAAAAGAAAGACAACATTTAAGTCTCGGGAATCTGACTTTAATAGACCATGTTTGCCAATTTATAAGAAAATTGGATGGGAAGCTTGTCCCCGACGCATAGACGTCATTCAAGCTGTTACTTCCTGTAAATATTTTTTCTTTATCGTTGTATTTATCTAATAATTATGATTTATTTTGTTATTTTCTTTATTTTCTCCGACATTATCCAGACTTTTTGACTTTCACGATATACTTTACTGTTTAGCTAATAATTGTCATTTGGCAGGTACTAGTGCTATTATTACTCACCCTTTTTCAGGTTCTATAAATTCAGCTAATCATTGCACTCTTGAAGACATCTAGAGTTAAGAAAATAATAAATAAATAAATAAATTGAAGTAACTTCAAGAAGACGAGTTGTTAACATTTGTGTGTTTTGCAGTACTAGTGTTAGTTCTAAACCAGAGTACGTTGAGACAGCACATGAATTGGGTAGAGTCATAGCTGAAAGGAATATGCACTTAGTATATGGAGGTGGAAATCTTGGACTAATGGGGTACGTTTCAAGGGTTGTACAGGAATGAGGTAGTCAAGTTTTGGGAATATCCCAAAACCTTTGGCAGAGGCGAATCTTATAAGACCATCAAATGGAGAGGAACTTATCATACCAGGTATGTCTGAACGATTGGTTGAAATGATTAATCGAGATGATGCTTTTATTGTTTTGCCAGGTGGCTTGGGCACGATGGAGGAAATTCTTACAGTGCTATCTTGGGCGAACTTGAACATACACCAGAAACCGATAGGACTGTTTAATACTGATGGGTTTTATAACTTCTTTGTGTGTTTCTTGATGATGCCCGGAGAAATGAGTTTATGTCAAAACCTGTAAAAAAATCCTCTTCACTGCCAGAACTGCCCATGATTTAATTGACCAAATCTTAGCCTTTGAACCATAAATTGACCTTATCCTTTTCAAGATAAACTGCTCTGATAATGATCGTGGTAAAAAAGCGTCAGATAAATCTGGATCTTAACCTTTAATAATCATTTATATGTAGAATTTCAGCTAACCAGGTATTGTTTTCTAACTTCTTCTTCTACTTCTTAGACATTGAGGACAATGTCTCAATTAGGTTTGGGAGAGGGGAATAATTGACTAGTATCTTGTTTTTATTTGATTTTGTCACAAAAATTTTTTAAAAATTTAAAAATTTTAAAAAAAATAAATAAAACAAATAAAAAATAAAAAAATATTTTGTATTTTTGTATTTTTTTAAACTTGACTAATCAGGTGAAATTGGTGTGAGATATCTGTGAAAGGAATTTACACTCATGAGAAGTATCTCAACCTATTTCGTAACAAGTTAATTTTTATTTATTTCTTTTTGAATTATTTAATTTGTGAATTCTCCATAATATTGACTAAAATGGATCTTCATATGCTCAGTCAACAGATATTATCAACATGCATGGTAACATACGGCCATGAGTTGTATTTGAAAAGTTTGTAATATTCAGTGCTCTAGATTAATTGGAGGAAGCATCTAAAAAAAAAAAAGAAAAAAAAATTAACATTTGAGATCCGAGTAATTAAGTCCGTATGGGTGTTTTAACACCTAGTGCCCTAAAACCAACTGGTTGGGAGTCACTGACCCAAAGCTCACTACATGGATTAAAGATGTTATATAAAAAATAGATATCTGAAATCCGAGTAATTAAGTCTGTAAGGGTGTCTTAACACATAGTACCCTAAAGCTAACTGGCTTGGGAGTCACTAACCCAAAGCTCGCTAGATGGATTAAAGATATTGTAAATAAAAAAAAAATATTACATTGCTTAAAAATGTGTGAATTCTGATATAACTTTTGGACAGAAATATTACTCTCTTTTCAACTACATTTATGAATATTGTGGGCACAATGAGTTGATTAATACTTTGTTGGTTGTGTATATGAAGAATGGTAAAATTAATCAGAGAATTTACTTATTTGGTAATTTAGAAAGAAAGAAAACAACTACTAACTTGAATAAGAAGTCTCACTTGTTTAGTCACTAACTTGTTTATTCTATTTCTCTTGTCTTTTTGCTTTTGTGTGCATTAGATTGACGTTTGTGGGTATCGTCAATGTAAGCCATCACAAGACCACAACTCGTCCACTAGGGATACCTAGGGGTTTAAAGGCTTGTTGCACGCTAAGTGCAACCGTGATCCCTACGAAAGTGGCTTAGTTTAATTTATTTTAAAGTTATTTATTGCATTTTATCATATTATTTTGCTCGAGGACTAGCAAAATGTTAGGTTTGGGGGTGTGATAAGCGGTAAATATATCAGTATTTACCGTCCATTTACTTATATTTTGTATAGTTTCTTGAGTTTTGTGAATATTTTGATGTGTTTTGTGTTATTTTGTAGATAAATAAAATAACAGGACTCTCTGGAAGCAATTCGGGGCTAAAACATCAAAAAATGAACAAAAAGGGTAAAAATGTAAATTTCCTGCTAAAATGCGTCGTTTGTTAAAATGCATCGTCTGCTAAAATATGGCCGACTGCTAACGTGCGCCTGACACATGTCAAAATCACAACAAACTTGCTAACATGCGCATTTGCTAACATGCGCCTGCCACGAGTCAACATCACTACAATCTTGCTAATGTGCGCCGGACACGTGTCATCATCTCATGCTGCCGACTATCCATGTCATTGATGACGTCAGCGTCGCGACGCCCCAAGCATTCTGTGTCGCGACGCTGAACCAATAATTTACTGCCGACGCAACCGACGCCACATGTCACGATCTTGTTTAATCAACGGCGCGTCGCGACGCGCAAGGTGGTTTGCTTCGCGACGTGCAGAGCAGATTTTTACCTATAAATTGAAGCTAAAATCAGAAGTAAAATCCATACCTTCTTCTGGGGAATTCCTTAAGAATACTAAGAAGATTGTATCTTGCTTGTTTATTTACAGCTTTCTGTAATTAATTTTTTATTTTACGCAATAGTTCTTTCTTTACTTTACTTTTCTGTCTTTATTTTACTTTTCAGTATGAGTAGGTAACTCCTCTCTGCTGGGGTTAAGGGTAAAGCTTTTATTACTAATATTTAGATTAATCTCCCTTAATTATAATATATAAACTATTTAAAACATGACTTAATGGGATACCGCCTTTATGGTCGGTTGGACTTAATAAAATTGATTTTAACCTGACTAAATTGGATACCGCCTTTATGGTCGGTTGGAATTAATCATAAATTTGACTTAATCAGGATACTATTTATATGGTCGGTTGGTAATGTCATGCAAAGTTAATATATTATAATAAGGGAGATATCTAAAATAGAAGTAATAAAAGTGGATCCTCTAACCCCCAACATTTTCTTTATTGTTTATTTTACTTTTTTTTTTTTAATTTTCAAGCTTTTACTTTATATCATTTTCTTTATTTAAACTTTTACTAGTCCTAGATATGTGTTGTAACTAAACCCGTTGTCTGGGGTTGTGATGAATTCTAATATCACTGGTTTATAAGGGGTTATTTTGTGTTTTGGGTATATAAAAGTTTATTTATTAAGTCTTAAGCTTAATGCTTCTTGTTAACTGGCCATTAATAAGATTGATCTGGTAAACTTAAAATGAACTTGACGAAAGGATTTTAGGTTTCAGCCTTAGACTTAATAGCCCAAGATTTCCCTTAAGGATTAGATACCCCTTAATAGATTTCCTTCTAGGATAGACATATACCTGCCGAGCGGGGGTAACCACAATTGGAACTTAATCTTAATGAATTAAGGTAACTTGGTTGACATAGACATATGATTAATTGGGTTATTTGGGTATTTGGCTTTTGTATAATTTCGTGTTCCAGGTTAATAAATCAATATATTGCACAAACATGAGATAACCACTTCATCTTTAAAAGATATTGGAAGAATTCACAACCCTAGATAGTTTAATAATATTGAATTTTCCTTTCATTTACTTTCACACTGTTTTATTTACTTGTTTTAGTTTAAAATCACCATCTAATCAAACAACCAATCTATTAGATACTCGTAAACATTTGGCTTCATAAATTAATAGCTTAGGTATTAAGTTCTCGTGGGATCGATACTTTTTATACTACTTGAGCGATACGTGCGCTTGCGTTACGTGAGTGATTTCACCGATCACCTTACTTGATGGAAGTGTATGCATTTGATTATTTGTGCGTGCAATGTATTGAGCACTAGTTAAATACCTCTCCATATTATATGTTTACCTTTATTTAATTGTTTGTGGGAAATTTTTTTTTTTTTTTTTGATAGATGAATTTGGTCATTTGTGTACCAGCTGCGTGTTCGAGCTATATGTTTTTGCTACTATTTAATATTTCCAGTGATTTAGCAATCACAAGATTGGCTCAAATCAAAGCTCAGTAGCTAACAAGTTCTTTCCTCTGTTTTAAGCTTAAACGATCAATCTCTTTAATTAGATCAAATATCTCAATTGATGTTAACTTATACGGTTTCAGAAATATTTGCTTATTTTATTTTATTTTTTTTGTTTATCTCATTGAGTAATCTTTTCGGTTTAAAATGAAAAGTCCTCTTTGGAGTGATTTGCACTTGGAGTTTTTCGAAGGCAACAACAAACTGAAGAAGCTTTTGTTTTAGCTTCTTCAAATCTGGAACAATGAGAGCTTCTTAACGAAAATTGATTCTGCTTTCATTTGCTTAATTAATAATTTGGTTTTAATTATCGGTTTTTTAATTTTGATCTTGAATATCCTTTGTACTACACTTTAATCTATGTGGGTTTTAATTTTATTCGCATTATATTTTATGTTTTTTATTTTGTAGGCCAATACTTTTTTGATTTTGTTTTTGGAATCGTTAGAAATCATGTCGTTAAACCATTCATTTCGTGTTTAAGCAGAGCAGGTAAAATCATCGACTGTGTCAGACTCTTATAATAAACGCATTTCCTGTATTCGAACTCAAGACCTCAAAGTGAGATACTGAGCCATACACCACCAAGTCTCGCCCCTTAGAGAAATACGACAATACCAATTCGTTGGAGTCACACACACATGGCATTAGAAAATTTTCTTCCTTTATTTGTTCATGAATGTTCGGAGAAGCTTGATTCTTATGTTCTTTAATTGTTTTTTGAGTCTTAGATTCAATGCTTACGGCGAGTAATTTTATTTTATTAATTAATTTATTTATTTATTTGTGTTTTGTTAGGCTTTAGGTCTAATGAATATTGATTAAGAGTATTTATTGGAAAAATTAATTGTTACACGATGAACAAGAAGATCAAGTAAACGCCTATTATATATAAGCATATTCGATTTTGTCAAGGATACTGTAAATGGAGATGAAATAAGCAAGGATTTGATTTGTTTGATGAAAGCATGTGACGACGGAAATGGACGTGGATTTCGGTTAAGATAGGTTCGAGTTGTAAACACCATGAAGAAGATGAAGAATGTTGCTTTCATTTCTATTAAAGCTTGGCTCATTACTCTTTTATTTGGAGTAATATTTATAACAGTTACAGTTATATATAACAAGAAAATGGCGGAAATATTAAGTAAATTATACGAGATATTTTTTTCTCTATTGAATTTTTCAGGTTTATGTAGGGATGGGAAAAGATTCAAAATTATCATCTGTTAAGTATAACTGAAAGATTTACAACACTGGAGACTTGTACCCACAATTAAAATGCAAATGAGACAGTTTGACCATCAAAAAGTGCAAAAGTTAATTGATATCAAAAGGGGATCTCGAAAGTAACATCATTCATATTATATTCGTCTTGAATAAAAGAAAATACATGAATCACTCAATCGGCCAAGTAATCGAATCGCCCAACTAGCCTAGCAACCGAATCGCCCTAATTAGTCAGATAACAACCAAACCACAGAGTAGTTGCACAAACGTGATTTGACAGTTGGAGAAAGCGGGGCACGTTCTTAATGTTGGGTTCTCCTAGAACATGTCAAGGATCTATTAAGCATAAAATTTGTGTGAATAAACAAAGTAAGTTTGCAGAAAATACTTACATTGAGCGGATAAGTGGATGTAGAGAATACAAAATTTTTGCCTCCTTGAGAAGTGCTCCAAGGCCTCCATTGAATTCCAAACTCAAGGGGTAAGTGTCCCTAACATATTTGTTGACTCCTTTGATGTGCTAGTGACCGGCGTAAACACACACGTATAACGCAAGCGCACGTATCGTTCAAGTAGTATAAAAATATCGATCCCACGAGGACTTAATATCTAATCTATTAATTTTATGAGGTCAAATGATTACTAGTATCTAACAGGTTGATTGATTGATTTGAAATGGTGACGATTCTAAATTTAAAAGCAAGTAAATAAAATTGTCGAAAATAGGTTTTAAGAAAATTCAATATTAAAAACTATCTAGGGTTGTGATTTCTTCCAATATCATTTTAAAGATGAAGTGGTTATCTTAAAATTGGGTAATATATTGATTTATTAACCTTGAACACTAAATTATGTGTAAGCCTCTGTCGATGGTCAGACACAAATACCCAGTTTAACCCAATTGAACCATATGTCTATGTCAACCAAATTATCTGGACTCATTAAGTTTAAGTTCCAATTATGGCTACCCCCGCCCGACAGGTATATGTCTATCATGTAAGGAAATCTATTAAAGGGTTATCTATCCTCAAGGAAGATCGTGGACTATTGAGTCTAAGGTCTTAAACTTAAAATCTCTATGTCTAGTTCATTTTAAGTTTCCCAGTTCAATTTTATTAATGGCCAGTTAATGAAAAAGCATTAAGATTAAGACTCAATAAATAAATCTTTATATTACCCAAGCTATAATCTAACCCTTTATAACCCGGTGATATTGGATTTCATCACAACCCCAGATAACTGGCTTAGTTACGACACGTATTTACGGGTAGTAAAAATTTAAATAAAATAAAAGACATAAAGTAAATTGCTGAAAAGTAAAAAAAAAAAAGTAAAAAGTAAAAAGTAAATTGCTGAAATTAAATAAAGTAAAAGTACAATAAAAGAAAATGTTGGGGTTAGAGGATCAACTTTTATTACTACTATTTTAGATATCTCCCTTAATATAATATATTAACTTTGCGTGATAATTACCAACCAGCCATATAGGCGGTATCCTGATTAAGTCAATTAATAATTAATTATCAACCGACCAACCAGGCGGTATCCATACTTAGTCAGGTTAAAACCAATTTATAATTAATTTCCAATCGGCCAATATCGCGGTATCCTCATTAAGTCAGGTTTTAAATCGTTTATATATTATAATTAAGGGAGATTAATCTAAATAGCAATAATAAAAGCTTTACCTTTCACCCCAGCAAGGGATAATTACCTCTTCATTGCTTGAAAAAAAATAAAAACTGCAAAAGTAAAGAAAGAAAATATTTGTGCATAAAAGTAAATTGCGGAAAGTAAAAACTGAAAAGTAAAGAAAAGAAAGTGCGAAAGCGAAATTAATTACTGAAAACTGAAAATAAACAAACTAGATACAATCTTCTTATTTATTCTTAAGGAATTTCAAAGAAGAAAGTATGAATTTTACAAATGAAATGACTTGGTATTTATAGGCAAAATTTTGCCTCCATCAAATCATCCATCAAATTCTCCACCAAATCCATTATTAATTTCTCCACTAATTACTCCACCAAATTCATAATTGCTCCACTAATTGCTTATCTTGTTTGGGGTGATTTGATAATTTTTATTAATTATTTATTAATTTATATTTTGCTTTGAAAATGATTGATAACGACTTTAATAATTACACATCACACACTTCTGGATGGTTCATCAATTTCGGTCATGAAATATTCAGAATTAGAAAATATTTTCTCTTTCAAAGCTGTAGATATTTGAGTCTTCTTTAATCTGGAACTTGCATCAGCTCAATCTGATATCGGAGTAACAAGTTATGCCCAAAATACGACAGATGCGCAAAATTATAATTTCCAAAACTGCACTTCGTCAAAAATGCCCTTTCAAGTTTCCAATCTCCAAAATTAAAATATCAAGTCCAATAATTGCCCTTATTTGACCCATATTTCATCCTAAATGATTTCATTGAGACCCGATATTATTTTATCTGCAAAATAAAATAAAATACATCAAAATGTTCATCAAACCCGAGAAACTAAACAAAATATTAAGTTAAAGGGGCGGTAAATATTGATATATTTTCCGCTCATCAGCTAGCAAGCAAGATTTTTGAAGCAAAAATCGTCAACTATAAACCCTAGGTTCACGCCAATTTTAGAGAATGAGAGGGGAGAGGATTCGGCCTTGGTGGAAAAAATGAGAGTGAGTGATGTGTTTTTTATTTCCAAAATCAAGTAACCTAATACCAATTTTCCAAAGTTAGTAAAGGTCTATCACACATCAATTAAAATAAGGTAATGTGTTTTACAAGCCAACACCAACTAACAACTTCCATCAACCAAAAGGTGATGAGATTGACTAGTGATGTGACTTGATGTGGGCCCCACTTTAAATTCAAAATCCTAGTGGGCCCGCTAAACACATTCCGGGCTCGGGTTCGTTAATTCCGAATTAACGAATTTTCTGTTGCAACTTTATTAAATCAATTTAATTAAATAATAATGCCTCGCAAAATTATTACGAAAGTCGCTTACGAATTAATTCTAAATTAATTCGTTTGCCCGAATTAAAATCCAATTTTAATTCCGCTATGAAATCTAATTTCATTTAATATATCGATTATATTATTTAATCGATTAATTTCAAATTAATCGTTCTCTCTATTCTAATCGAATTTTATCCCAGATAAATTATTGTCGCAATTAATCCTAGATTACTCTCTCTCCTAATTAATCCCATATTAATTCTGTTCGAGTCAAACGTCATCGGTGTATCTTCGGGAAGCGACCCATGAGATCTCTGGATATGTTGGCAGTAAATCTGGTCGTCGGACTATCTGAATTCGTGCGTACCCGATACCATGTTCTTACTGATTTACAAGACATGGTTGGCTTCTAGCAAAGCACCGTGTCTACCTAATTTTCCAGAAATATTCTTTTAAGGAATACATCATTGTGGGACACAGGAACTGGGCGACGCATGCTGTCCCGGGCTCGCGGCCCTGTCGGGAGTACGGTGTAGCCACGGGGGACTAAACCGGAGAATAATGGAGTCGCCACCCGCTGTGAACCGGGAAAATGAGATTTAAGGCCGCACTCACCCCTCGCAAGGGAAAACCTCAAACCATTGGGTTCGGAATGGTCCCTTACTTATGCCACTTGTAATGAAAGGATTTATGTAATAATTTAATCAGGCTTAAGTAGCACTTATTTCCAAGAGTATCATGCTTCTAAATTCACATGTACAAAATAAAACTTACACCTAAGTTTACATATATTTCACATCTAAGATTGCATGCTTGAAAGTACATCAAAGGAGCGACAAACATACAACTTCACTGGCATATTATATTAGAGAAAACACAAGCACACATACTAACCACACAAGCACACATGTGAGCACCTTCTCAAGTGGTACGTGGAATTGTATCCCAAGTACAGACCGTACTACCATCCATTCGGAATCGGCTACGGATTTATGTATGGGTTTCCATCTGATATACCACAAGAAATAATACTCAAAAGTTATCATGACATAGGTATATGAATCGTAATACATTAAACACATTGTATTCTTACATGTGGGGATAGCTACTAGGAAAACTATGTATGAAATCTGATGAAAATGACTCAGTTCAGTGGGTGCACGATCGCGTAGCGTTTGAAAACACGTTCAAACGGTAAACAGAAGGTTCGCGTTTGTATAGCGTTCGAGAACGCGTTCGAACGGAACCAGACTCGATGCATGATAAGACTAAGAAAGTGCGTGTGCGTTCGCGTAGCGTTCGAGAACGCGTTCGAACGGTAAACAGAAGGTTCGCGTTCATATAGCGTTCCAGAACGCGTTCGAACGGAACCAGACCTGATGCATGATGAGACTAAGAAAGTGCGTGTGCGTTTGCGTAGCGTTTGAGAACGCGTTCGAACGGTAAACAGAAGGTTCACGTTCGTGTAGCGTTCGAGAACGCGTTCGAACGGAACCAGACCTGATGCATGCAACACAAAGAATAAAGACAACAATGTCAAGCTCAGTATATCCGATTAAACGTATCTTGCATTCAACCGAACACACATCAACCGGCGCGGCAAAGCATCGTGGTAAAGGGCTTTAATCCCTCCTCATAGGGGATCTTTCATTCCACTCACTAAGCCCATGCGCTCGATTAAATCATGCATACAAAGAATTAAAAGTAATAATATCAAACTTGGTATGCCCGATTGAACGTATCTTGCATTCAACCAAACACACATCAACCGGCGCATCGTGGTAAAGGGCTTTAACCCCTCCCCATAGGGGATCTTTCATTCCACTTACTAAGCCCATGCACTCGATTGAATCATGCATACAAAGAATTAAAAGCAATAATATCAAACTTAGGATGCCCGATTGAACGTATCTTGCATTCAACCGAACACACATCAACCGGCGCGGCAAAGCATCGTGGTAAAGGGATTTAACCCCTCCCCATAGGGGATCTTTCATTCCACTTACTAAGCCCATGCGCTCGATTGAATCATGCATAAATAAGCAACATGCAGAATTCAAGTGACGAAAAATAAATAAACCAAAGCAAAACAAAACAGAAGAGGGTGTCGTTTACTCAAGCGGTACGTGGAGTTGTATCCTGAGTACAGATCATACTACCGTCCATTCGGAATCGGCTATGAAATTTATGTCCGGGTTTCCATCCGATATACCGCGAGAGTTGACACATCTCTCATTTTATTCCACAGCCACAACATACAACATCTCATAATTCATGCATATTTATCTACTCAAGGGCCACAACATGCATTTCAACATGACAATCATGCAAGCAATACTCAATAAATAATACAAGTAAAAATAAAAACAAAAAACAAAAAAAAACGATTGTGAAAGATACCCTCAGGTCCAACCTTTTTGCCAACTTTCAGGCTTGCGTTTCACCGACGTCGGAAGGGTACAGCTCCTCAACTTCTCTGGTTCACAGGTTTAGCGTCCTAGCTCACTGCTTTGCTGTTTTGCTTGCTGTTCGAACTCCGTTCTGCTACTGTTCGGCCTCTGTTTTGCTGGTCACTGTTTAGGTCACCTGTTTTGACGTTTCAACGGACTGTTCCGAGTTTTTGTGTGGGTTTTTAGTGCAGTCTTGTGTGATTATTTTAAGGATTATGAATGCAGTTTTTATGTTACTGTTTTGAGGATTTTAAGGGCTGTTTGAGAGCTAATAGGAGAGCAGTTTTTTTATGTTACTACTTTAAGGTTTTTAGGGAATGTTTTAAGTGTATTTTGCTGTTGTTTTAGGGGTTAATTACTGCTGTTTGGGCGTGTAAAATAGTGCAGTTTTTGTGTTCACTGCAGTTCGGTTTTTGGTTGTAATTTTCGGTGATGGAGGGCTGCTGTATAAGGCTGGTTTCGGTGGCTTTAGGAAGATATAAAGGCTTGTTATTTTCGGTTATGGAGGGGTTAAGGAGGGTGATGTGTTCGGCTATGGAGTGGAGGAGATGAAAATAATATTTTTTGTTATTTATCCTTGTGATTGGCGTGTGCTAGCAGGGGTTAATGCCTTGGAGAGGGGTGGTTTATATAGAGAAAGGCTAGGGCTTCACCTTGTCTCACAAGGAAGGGATTTTGGCATTAAAAGGAGGATTTGATTTGGTATTCAACAAGGAAAGGATTAGATTGAGGGGGGACAAATCTTGGCTAGATTAGGAATACACAATATTTAATTTGTTATGATTGATTTTAATTAGGCATGACATCTTTTTAATTTAGTATGTGATTTGTTTAGTTGGTATATAATATATTTGATTTATCTTTATTAGGTATGATTATATTTTATGTTTTATTTAATTGGTAAATGGTTTAATTATTTTATTTAATATTTAATTTAATTTCCCATGTGTTTTAAATGTCTTTTATTAATTGGGATGTGTTTTATGGGCTTTGGGGGGCTAATTGGGCTGAGGTGCGAGGCTAGCAGCAAAACCAGAAATACCGACTCCGTTCGAACGCCCATTCGAACGCTACACGAACGTCCACAATCTGCCTGACGTTCGAACGGAGTAATGAACGCAGCACTAACGAAGACAGTGAACTTGTGAAATGAACTTGATGACGTACTTATTCTGAATTTCCCCTTCCGACCTCCGTTTCCCTCAATATCCTTAGCAAAAAAGGTAGTGCCTCCAACTGAGACTCATCATCGGGTTTCACATGCGAAAATGCAATGCCTACAGTCGCCCCCACTTTGATGGGACTTGTGCAGTGTGTGGCTTTGAACAATCCTATCAAAGTTATGCAATGCATTTTCACTTACCTGGCTCGGCTGCTGCCTCGAGCTGAGTTGGTGCTGCAGTGGACCTCGATCTTGGGACGCATTCCAATAACTGCAACCGACAATGGGGGTACCTCAACCCAATACCACTGACAATAGGGACCTCGCCGTCGAACTGATGATGAAGTGGGCACCTCGACCCTGGGCCCCTCGACCCGGAACTACAACTGACAACGGGGGCACCTCGACCCTGGGCACCTCGACCCAACACCGTTGACCATAGGGACCTCGCCCTCGAACTGATGATGTAGTGGGTACCTCGACCCGGAACTACAACTGACAACGGGGGCACCTCGACCCTGGGCACCTCGAACTAACACCGCTGACCACAGGGACCTCGCCCTCGAACTGATGATGTAGTGGGTACCTCGACCCTGGGCACCTCGACCCGGAACTACAACTGACAACGGGGCCTCGCCCTCAAGCTGATATGGGCCTCGCCCCCGAGCCTACATGATATGGGCCTCGCCCCCAAGCTGATATGGGCCTCGCCCCTTGGGACTCATCCCAAAAACTGAAATTGCGCTGACGTTGCTTGGCTCATTTCTACCGCTTTCTCCTTTCTTCGAACCTGCGAACACAAAACAAAAACAAACACGAAGAGAATGCAGTGTTACGTGTATGCATGAATGATTTTCTTATTCCGTTGGGTTAGGTCTTCTGCTAATTCCCGTGGTGACTGCTCGGTATTCTCTCCCTCATGCAAAGTATTGCTTCAATTTGTCTATGTTGATCGGCTTGGTGAACTCGTTCCCCTCCAAGTCTGATAGCTTCACTGCTCCATTTCCCATTACCTTCTGCACTATGTAAGGTCCTTCCCAGTTTGGTTGGAATTTTCCTCTCGGATCTGTCGTCGACGGCCTCGACTACTTAAGTACCAAATCACCCTTTTTGATCTTGGTGGGACGTACTTTCTTGTTGAATGCTCGGGCTAGTCTCTTCTGATACAACTGCATGTGATACAAAGACTTAGTTCTCTTCTCATCCAATAGTTCTAACTGATCAAACCTCTGTGCGACCCACTCCTGTTCCGGTAATTCTGCCTCTGCTAATACCCTCATAGACTGTATTTCCACTTCTACTGGTAACACTGCTTCCATTCCATAGACCAAAGAGTAAGGTGTGGCCCATGTTGCTGTCCTTACTGATGTTCTGTACCCCCACAAAGCATATGGTAGTTTCTCGGCCCAATCTCTGCAGTTCTCTGTCATCTTGGCTAAAATCATTTTTATGGTCTTGTTGGCTGCCTCAACTGCCCCATTTGCCTGCGGCCTATACGGTGATGACTTATGGTGGCCTATCCCGTACCTCTGTAACATTGCCTTCGTCTCTCCTTAGAACTGAACCCTGTTGTCTGTCACTACATGATGCGGCATACCATACCGACAAATGAGGTTCCGAGCTATAAACTTTGCCATCTGTTTTGCTGTAACACTGCGGAATGATTCGGCTTCCACCCATTTCGAGAAGTAATCTACTGCCACTACTATAAAGCGATGCCCATTCGATGCATTCGGTCGAATTTCCCCAATCATATCAATCCCTCATGCTGAGAAAGGCCACGGTTCTGACAACCCGTGCAACTCTGTGTGAGGTAAGTGATTCAAATTACCATGTGCTTGACAGTCATGACAGTGCTTTACCATCTTCGCGCAGTCTGTTTCCATGGTTGACAAAAAAAAACCTTGTCTCACTATCTACGGGACAGATTCAACCCGTTCATGTGCGGACCACATACCCCGGCGTGTATTTCTTCCATTACATGTTGAGCTTCTTCTTTCTCAAACACTTCAACTGAATACCGTTTGCTTGCCTCTTGTACAGTTCCCCTTTCAAAATCACATACTGGGAAGCCAACTTCTGAATGGCTATTCTGTCTTTTCTACCTGCCCCTTCCGGGAGTTCGCCATGTTCCAGATACCTCTGAATGTCATAATACCAAGTTTTACCGTCGTCGACCTCAACTTCCAGAATTCTTTCTATCTCATAAACAGGTCTGCTCGCTGTTGTCAGTATCAACGGTCTCATCACTAACTTTTCTGGATTTTCCCAAGTTGCTGCGAGCGTAGCCAATGCGTCTGCCATCTGATTCTCTTCTCTCGGTAAGTGCTGAAACTTACACTCGGGGATAACCTGTGCCAACTTTCTGAGGTGAAAAAGGTAAGGTTTCAACCGTTCTTCTTTCAATTCCCATTCTCCTCGCATCTGCTGGACCACAGACATAGAATCTTCGTATACTTCCACACTCCCAGCCTTCAAGGCTATCAATGCTGTCAAACCAAAAGCACATGCTTCATACTCGGCCATGTTATTAGTCGCTCTGAATGTCAACCTCTTGGCCAAAGGTAAAGTCTCTCCCTTGGGGGTTACTATCATGATCCCAATTCCGGCTCCCTTGTAATTCACCGCTCCGTCAAAATACATATTCCATCTCTGAACTGTTATTGCTTGGATCTCTTCATCTGGAAATTCAAACTTATACTGATCCCCCTCAACAGGTTGCAATACCAGAAACTCTGCTACTGCTCGCCCTTTGATCACTTTGGAGGTGAGATACTCAATGTCAAACTCTGTCAGCAATACCAACCATCTGCCCAATTTCCCACTAGTGAAGGCACCGAATGAAGATATTTTAGAGGATTTTCCTTGGCCACTATCTGGATCTTGTATGACTGGAAATAATGCCGCAATTTTCTGGAAGCCCATACCACTGCAAGACAGATCTTCTCAACTTCTTGATATCGAGCCTCATACGCGAGCATCTTCTTACTCAGATAATAGACTGCATGTTCTACACCTGTCTCATCAGCCTGTACCATCATTGCCCCCAGTGCTTCTGATTCTATAGCCAAATACAATATCAAAGGTCTGCCCGGTCTCGGAGGTTTCAATACATGAGGCTTTACCAAGTATTCTCTGATCTTGTCGAAGGCTGTCTGACACTGTTCATTCCATCTCACTGGCTGATCTTTTCTCAACAGTTTGAAGATAGGCTCACATACTGATGTCAAATTGGCAATGAACCGACTGATGTACTGAATCTTTCCCAAGAATGCTCTGACTTCTTTTTCTGTCTTCGGTGTAGGCATTTCTGTGATTGCCTTGATCTTCTCAGAGTCTACCTCTATTCCACCCATTCCCACTGTATGACCAAGCAATTTCACTGATGTCACCCCAAACACACATTTCTTGGGATTAAGTCGCAGGTTGTATCTGTCAACTCTCTGAAGGAACCTTTCCAGTGCTTCAATATGCCCAACTCTTGTCTCTGATTTCACCATCATGTCATCTACATACACCTCAATCTCTTTGTGCATCAAGTCGTGGAAAAGTGTAGTGGCCATCCGCTGATAAGTAGCCCCCGCATTCTTAAGCCCAAACGGCATAACCTTGTAACAATAAGTACCCCACTCAGTAACAAATGCAGTCTTATGTTTGTCTTCCTCAGCCATGAGAACCTGATTGTAACCTGAAAATCCATCTGCAAATGAATACATAGCAGATAAAGCCGCACTATCAACCAGAACATCTATATGCGGCAGAGGAAAATCATATTTCGGACAAGCCTTGTTGAGATCTCTGTAGTCTACACATATTCTGACCTTCCCATCTTTCTTCGGCACCGGTACTATATTAGTCAACCACTCGGGATATTTTACTACTTCCAAGAACCCCACATCTATCTGTTTCTTAACTTCCTCTCTGACTTTCTCAGCCCATTCTGGTCTCATCCGTCGGAGTTTCTGTTTTACTGGCCTCATATTCGGATAAGTTGGTATCGTGTGCTGGGCAATGTTTCTGTCTACCCCAGGCATGTCCTCATAGGACCAAGCAAACACTTTGGCATATCTGACCAACACTTCTTCTAGTTTCTCCCTCTCTTCGGAGGTTACTTCAGTTGCAATCAGAATTTCCTTGGTTCTCAAGTGTACCCAAGTTAAATGCAATAGTTCTGGCTGAACTGATGTCAAATATGCTTGATTCATGCAGTGTAAATAGAAATGACTCAGGCAAGTAAGCACAAGAGATGTCTTTATTATTGGATAATGCGGAAGTACATTCAAACAAATCAGGAAGGTAAATGTCTTCATCATCTATAGACACTTCTTCCTCTGCAATCAGGTCTTCCTCAGGATTTTCGTCCTCTCCCAGAGTAAGGCTCTCCAACTTCATCAGTTCTTCCTCCCTATTATCTTCTTCTTTCTTCACAATTTCTTCAACTATCAGCTTCTTACCCAACATATCCTGGAAGATCTCAAACCCAGGTACCACAATTCCATTAACTTCCACAGGTTCAGGCTCCCCTTGATATCCTGAAGCTTTCACAAAACATTCCATCAGTTTCAGGCCCTTTTTCTTGACCTTTGGCTTTTCTTTATCAGACTTATACCCCAAACCCTTCCGAGTAGTCTGTCCTCTGAAATCTGGTAATTTTGAACCTTAACCCGGCTCAAACTTCATTTTCTCCATAATCCTAGCCACTCTAGGATCCACCCACTCCTCAAAAGTAGCTGACACCTGAAACCTCGTGAAAGGTTGTATCTCCAAGGCAGCCACGGCATTATCAAACTCAGCCCGGATGTAACAACTTCTCCCTCATACGGGAACTTGATCATCTGATGCAAAGTGGAAAGCACGCCCCCCAAGTTTGTTGAAACCAAGGCCTTCCCAACAATAAGGCGAAAGTAGCCGGGATGTCTAGTAATGTGAACTCAACCTCATCTTCAATCGGTCCTACCTTGACCATAGCCACAAAGGCACCCTCAACTCCCCTTTTACTGTCATCATAAGCCTTAATAGTCATACTGGAGGGGTCCAAGTCTGTTGCTTTCATACCCAATCTTGCCAGAATTTTCAGCGGGCACACATTGATGGACGAACCGTCATCCATCATTACACATGAAGTTCTCTTGCCCCTCACATCGGCCCTGATAAATAGAGGCCTGTTATGATTCCTCCCCTCTTCTGGGAGTTCATCCTCAGAAAAAGATATCTGCAAAGCTTCCTTCTGAACCGACCCAACAAACATTGCGGGGTTGGCGTCTTCCGGTACCACAATCTTGCTCAAAGCCTCAACCATGGCTTGCCTATGCTCCCGAGATGCACATAATAGTTCCCAGATACTCACTTGTGCTCTAGTCTTCCTCAATTGCCTCAGTACTATATCCCCCTCAGTGTTTTCTGCAGTCTCAACCACTTCTCTACCATCTGTCAAAACTTCTTTACCCTTATCTTCCATATCATTGTAAAAACGACCACTGCGCGTCATTCCCCTTACTTCTTCCTCGTCACTGCTAGAGAAATCAAGCCAAAAGTTTTTTCCCTGCTCAGTTTCATCTTCACTAGTACTATCCAAGATTCCCAGGCAAAATGCTAGAGGATGAAAGGATTTTAGGACAAGGTCTTCTGGGAGGCCAGAATTGATCATGTAGGCTGGTGGTGGTGTTAGACATTATGTCCCATAGCGTCACTGTTTGTAAATGATATTGTATTATTGTACAAAATTAACTATGTGATAATGAAATTGCCTTTTGCCGTTTTGTAATATTATTTACTTTGATATATAAATGGCGAAAGTCCATATGATTAATACCGGATTGAGATGATATGAGACGGTATCAATCCATAAAGGTTTAATCATTAAATATCCATAGTCGGAGTATTATCGAGATCGGACATCGATAATGCGGAATAGACTAGACTATTGCGCTTGTGCACGTTGTGAGGGCACAACGGCATAGTTCTCATATATTTAAGTATTGGATACTTATGCAAGTGCGATAGGAGGTTGTGTTTTACCGATGGTACGGAAAACAGCTTCGCTCTGGATAGACCCCGCGGAATCCCATTGGTAGTATGTCTACGTGTCTATGGGAGGCCGCATCAGGGTAGGTGTATATGGTCTTAACCTGAGACTTACATCGCTAGTACTTGCGACAATCGGTAAACTTTGGTTTTGGTGGTTGGGGACCTTAACCGGTTCTGTGTACACCTCTTCTGGGTTTATCGAGAATCGTAGTGTACTGGATGTGATGTCGAGATGGAAGTATCGCTTCAGACATATGGAGGTGATGATCACGCAGGACACAGAACTAGTACTCTATAAAAGGTTGCAACCGTCGGGTAGGACAAATGTACAGGTCAGGATGTCCGATTTAAAGAGACTAGTTGCTTGATGTCCGATATATGTTTCGTACGGGGCAGACACATCTCCAGCCCCAGGCCTAGCATGTGATCATCCGATACTGGATCGATGTACGCAATACTACGGTATACTACGCTTGATATAGATCTAATATTCCAGTAAGAATATTTCTGGAGAATTGGGTAGGCATGGCGCTTTGCTAGAAGCCAACCTTGTCTTGTGAATCGGTAAGAACGTAGTACGAGGTACGTACGTGTTCGGATTATCCGACGACCGTATTTACTGCCAAAATATCCGGAGATCTCTTGGGTCGCTTCCTGAAGATTCACCTATGATATTTGATTCGGACTTAATTAATCTTGGATTAATTGCGGAGAGAAACTTTATCTTGGATAAAGTGCCTTGTTTAGAGAGAGAATGATTAATTTGGAATTAATCGATAAAATTATTATATTCGATATAATAATCGAAATTTGATTTCGACGCGAAATTAAAATTAGATTTTAATTCGGGCATACGAGTTAATTTAGAATTAATTCGTTAGCGACGTAAATAATAATTTCGCCAGGCGCAATTATTTATTTAAATTCGATTTAATTAACGTCGCGACGTAAGTTCGGTATTTCGGAAATATCGAACCCGAACGCGTGAGTGCACGTGGGCCCACTTTCATTTGGAAACGTGTGGGGCCCACATGACACATGTCATTATATGCATTATTTAATAGTTAATGCATTGCATGGTGATAGTGTACAATACACTCAATTGTTATGCATGGAGTTTGAGTGTTTGACACTCTAAGCCATTGCATGGTTTGTGTCATAAGTTTATTATTAATTTAATAATATTATGACATAAATATAAATTGATTTTTGGTAACAAAAATTAATACACAAAAAAAAAAACTCTCCTCTCTCTCTCACAATGCCGTGAACTCCAAAGGAAGAAGAGAAGATTTGATTGATTTCTTTTCTCCATTTGCTAGCACATTGAAGGATCAAAGGAGGTGATAGGGAACCATCAAAGAGCTTGGAATACACAAAGCTTGGAGCTTTCCACTTCTTTTCTCCTCTTGGCCGAATCATCCCACACTTGGAGCTTCCACCATTTGTTCATCTTCTTCATCACAAAAGCTTTGTAAGTATGATTCCGCCATGCTTCAAGTTTAATATATATATTCATTGTTGTATTTCATATGCTTAACTTTCCTTGGGACATATTATAGAGACCAACAATGGTATCATTGAGCTAGGTTTAAGCATGAAATGAAATATTTAGGTTAAAATTTGGGTAAAATTGATTGAAGCATGTTCTTGTGAAATTTGATGAATGAGTATGCTTATATTTATGTAATATGACATAATATGGAATCAATTTTATGAAAATGCATTGGATGATTTTTCCCCCAAATTTATGCCTTGGCCGAATGTGTGTTCTACATTGGATGTATTGGAATTTTTTTGGTTAAGATCATTGGATGACTTAGAACGTATACGGGACGTAGATTAGTAATTCAATCGGATTGAAAAACAAATCGACACAAAAATTCTCACTTGGCCGAATGCTAAAAGACATGCAAATGGACTTGATTTTTGTTCCAATTAATGTTGGACATTATTTTGAACAATAGATGATTAATAAATTAAATGGGTATTTTTGAAATATTTGGTTTAATATATTAATCTTGGTATTACACTTTAATTAATGGACTTTAATGTTTGGAATATTAAAATTTAATTAATGGGCTTAATTGGTGAATTGGGCTTTTAATATTGTATTTGGGCATAATGGGCTTGGTTGGACCAAGTAGATTTGGGCCAAAAGGATTGGATCCAATTTGGGCCTAAATCACTCCATTAAGTCCAAATATAATATAATGGGCTTTAAAAATTTAATTGGGCCTTATGGGCTTAAAATTGGTTTTATGGCACTTAAGGGTGATTCCTTATTTGGGCTTGGTAATTGGGTTTGACCCACATTGACCAAAGCCCAAGCCTTAATAAATCAATTGAAAGCCCATTTGACTTGAATTAAATTAAACATTGGATGTTAGTTGGGCTTTGAGACCCAATAGAATTAGATTTAGAATCTAAGTCTTTAAAGCACATTAAAAGTGTAAACATTTAATTTGGAATTAAATAATTGAATTAGTATTGAATACGAATTAAATTAGATTTAATAAGTAGTTCGATATAATTCGCGAATTCGTACCTTATGTACTTATTCTCAATCGAGTTGGACTCGCGCAAAATCAAACCGTTGTTTGAACATTGGATGATCACTTAACAAAGACTAATTAATTGGATTAGATTGGTTGTAAAAGCATGTCTTGTTTGAATATATGTATGTGATGAATGAATAGTGTATATCGGATGGATATTAGAAGGGAAAGGGTAATTTTAGAAATTATTGTAAATTTGGAATTTATAAATTGGACCTGCGTGTCCAGCCTTATCTCTTTATCTCTTTGTATTCTCTTCTCACCTAATTCCCCTCAATGTAAATGAGGTTTCTTTTATTGTATTATGTAATTGGGTAGTAGTAGAATAGTGCTAGCGGGGAGAGGAAAGGAGTGATTTGTTCTAGGAACAAGTTGTTTATATATCCATCCGCATATCACTATTATTTACTTTACGCGCTTTATGATGTTTTAGAAGCATGCTTAAGGGTGTATGATGATGAGACCTAACAAAGATAAATAAATTGGTTGCCAATTACGCGAAAATCCCTCAATTTATATTAAGCAAATATCCTTCCATTGAATGATTCTTGTTCAAGATCCGAAGTGGCATTGGTTTGTTTTTGACCAAAGTCAAGACCTTTGTCAATCAAGGATGTACTTGAATCATGAGAGTTTTGTTGCATATCGGTGTCTTGTCCAAATCGTGATTTTTATTGGCCAAAGTCAAGATCACTTTTTGTCCAATGACATTGATTACGAAACTTTCCTCGTCAATGGGTCCCGCTTAACTGGAATCATTAGGTTTGTTTTTGGCCAAAGCCAAGGCCTAGATGATTCGGAGGATAGGGTTAGGAAAATGTAATGGATACATTGACATTATACATATGTTTCGGACTTGGATGTCCACCTAACCGGATCTAGGAATTGGATGAGATCCAATTGATCATAGAGATCTACCTAAGTTAAATAGCATACATTTTTATTGGCCAAAGTCAAGGTTGTGTGTTATTTAACGGGATCCTAGCCCACTAGGAAATTCGATTTCCCGAGTTCTACAGAGGGTTAGAGACTTGAAGAAAATAGTGGGAGGCTATTATTGAATTTGCAATTTCGTTCAGATACTTAGCCTTACGCGTCTTTCAAAATTATTTCGTCAATATTTTAATAATTAGTTGGACTAATATATTGTTATTTTACTTGTAACAGTTTGACTGTACCCATAACATCGTTGACTTTATAGTTGGACTATAGTTGTCAAGATGACTGGCAAGGTAATATCCGCGACATAATCATGGGCGATAATGTCTTCAAAGGGACAAACTTTGCCGACTGGGAAATGAACCTCAAGATAGTGCTTGGGGCTGAGAGGGTGCTGTATACTATTCAGAGACCTCTCCCGCCTAAACCCACTGAGCCACTGGAGCTAGAGTTATGGAAGACTCATAGTGACGATTGTGACCAAGCTCAGTCAGTTATGCTAGCTGCAATGACCCAGCATTTCAGACGCCAGAACAGGGACTTGGATCCCTATAACATGATGGCAAGATTGCGTGATCTCCACCGCACCAACAAGCGGATGGAGAGGTACGAGCTAGTAAGGAAACTCTTCCGCTCCCGGATGACAGACGGCGCATCAGTTGAGGCCCACGACTCGGGACTCAAATGATCGCTGACATAGATGAGTTAGCCAAGATGGGCATTGTCTTGGAGGCAGAGCTGACGATTGATATGCTTTACATCGCTCCGATACTTGGAAACAAATCATCATCAACTATAAGTTGATGGATACTGACGACACTCTTGGAGAGTTGTTGTCCGTGCTGAAGGAGTCCGAAAGGGAACTCCTAAAGGGGAGCAAGCGCGAGGCGCATTATGCATCGACCTCTCATGCGCCAAGGGCTGGGCCCAAGGCAATTGGAGGTGCGAGGAAGAAGAAGTTCAAGAAGAAGGGCAAAGGCAAGTTGACAGTGGCTTCTAGGAAGCCAAAGGACAAATCTCGCGACATCTGCCTCAACTGCGGCAAGAGGGGTCACTGGAAACGTGACTGCCGAATGGGCAAAGGGCAGAGGGAGGATATCAAGGCTGGCAAGGCTATCGCCTCTGGTATGTTTGTTATTGAGATAAATATGAATACTTCTAGTTTTAAAAATTGGATTTTTGATTCTGGTTGTGGTGCTCATATTTGTACTGATGTGCAGGATCTGCAGGATAGCAGGGTGCTGGCGTCAGGGGAGATGGATCTACGGGTCGGAAACGGAACACCAGTTGCTGTTTTGGCCGTAGGGACTTTTGTTTTAGAACTGCCCTCAGGGCATGTACTTAAACTTTTGAACTGTTATTTTGTACCTAGTTTAACTAGGAATATTATATCTGTATCCTTGTTAACCCAGCAGGGTTACACTTTTGTATTTAGAAACACTGGGTGTTATTTATATAAAATGCAGAAATTTGCACAGCTGTTGCAAATAACGGTCTTTATATTTTGAATATAAATGAATCTCCTAAAATGACAAACAAAAGGCTCAAAAGGAGTAATCTAAAAGATGAAGCTTATATGTGGCATTGTCGTCTAGGACACATCAACAAGATCGCATATCCACACTTTCGAAGAGTGGGTACTTGGACGAATTTGATCCCAATTCATATGACGTCTGCGAATCTTGTCTTTTAGGCAAAATGCCTAAATCACCTTTTAGCGGTAAAGGTGAACGTGCCACAGAACTGTTGGCTCTCGTTCATACTGACGTATGCGGGCCCATGTCTAGCCAGGCTAGAGGTGGATTTCACTACTTCGTAACCTTTACAGATGATGCATCTCGTTACGGTTATGTGTATCTTATGAGACACAAGTCGGAAACTTTTGAGAAATTCAAAGAGTTTCGACACGAAGTGGAGAAACAAACAGGGAAGAGTATTAAGACATTACGGTCAGACCGTGGTGGCGAATACTTAAGTTATGAGTTTCAAGATTACTTGAAAGAATATGGTATTCTTTCACAGTGGACTCCTCCTGGAACACCGCAATTAAACGGTGTGTCCGAACGGAGAAACCGCACCTTGTTGGACATGGTAAGGTCAATGATGAGTCGCACTGAGCTACCAATATCCTTCTGGGGATACGCATTAAACAGTGCTATACTTATTTTGAATAAGGTACCGTCGAAGTCTGTTGAACAGACTCCATATGAGATATGGACAGGAAGGAAACCAGGTTTCTCTTTCCTGAAGATTTGGGGATGCTGGGCATATGTTAAACGTTTGGAAGGTACCAAACTTGAAACCCAAATCTGATAAATGCCTTTTCGTAGGATATCCTAGGGAAACCAAAGGATATTACTTCTCTATCACCCACAAGAGAACAAAGTATTTGTTGCTCTACAAGCATTTTTCCTTGAGAAGGATTTTATAAATGCAGTGGTAAGTGGGAGGAAAGTAGAACTCGATGAAGATCGTAGTGAGTGATACTGTTCCTGGCAATGAATCAACGACGGAACAAGAACAGACCGTCCGGGATGAGTCTGTACCACAAACTTCACATACACAAGGACCGCGTAGGTCGGAGAGAGTCAGAACAGTACCTGAGAGGTATGGGTTCCTGATCTCACCTCATGTAGATATTAATCTTATTGAGGATAATGAGCCGGCTACGTATGAGGAAGCGATACAAATATCGATTCCGCTTTATGGCAAGAAGCCATGAAGTCCGAGATGGATTCCATGTACGCCAACCAAGTTTGGACACTGGTTGATGCACCAGAAGGCGTAAAGCCTATTGGATGCAGATGGATCTTCAAGAAGAAGACCGACATGGATGGCAACGTACAAACGTACAAAGCTAGGCTTGTAGCGAAGGGGTATCGTCAACAATATGGTATTGATTATGACGAAACCTTCTCACCCGTTGCCATGATTAAATCCATTCGGATAATGCTTGCAATAGCTGCATATTTCGATTCGAGATATGGCAGATGGACGTTAAAACCGCTTTCCTTAACGGAAACCTTTTGGAGGATGTTTATATGCAACAGCCTGACGGTTTTATCGTACCAAGACTTGCAAACAAGGTTTGTAAGTTAAATCGATCCATTTATGGATTGAAGCAAGCATCACGGTCATGGAATCAGCGTTTTGATGAGATCATAAAAGAATATGATTTCGTGCAAAACGCAGATGACCCTTGTGTATACAAGAAGGTTAGTGGGAGAGCACTTACTTTTATTGTCCTTTATGTCGACGACGTATTGCTTATAGGCAATGACATTCCCATGCTAACGTCGGTGAAAGCTGGCTTTCATTAAAATTCTCCATGAAAGATCTGGGAGAAGCAGCCTTTATTCTTGGAATAAAGATCTACCGGGATAGATCTAGAAAGCTGCTTGGACTCTCCCAGAGTACATACATTGATAAAGTGTTGAAGCGATTCAACATGGAACAATCAAGAGGGGATTGGTTCCAATGGTACGTGGTACCTCTCTGTCTAAGGATGTGTCCTAAGACTCAGGAAGAGAGAGACAACATGAGTCGGATACCGTTCGCCTCGGCAGTCGGATCGATCATGTATGCCATGATATGTACACGACCTGATGTCTCATATGCTTTGAGCATGTGCAGTCGCTATCAGGCCGATCCAGGTGAAGGTCACTGGATAGCAGTTAAGAATATCCTTAAGTATCTTAAACGAACTAAGGATGCTTTCTTAATTTATGGAGGTGGAGAACTTGCGGTATCTGGGTATACCGATGCAAGTTTCCAAACCGACAAGGATGACTACAAGTCACAATCCGGGTACATTTTTTGTTTGAATAACGAAGCAGTGAGCTGGAAATCTTCCAAGCAAGATACTGTTGCCGATTCAACAACAGAAGCGGAGTACATCGCTGCATCTGAAGCAGCAAAGGAGGCAGTTTGGATCCGAAAGTTCCTAATCGGATTAGGAGTAGTTCCGTTAGCAGCTGAGCCCGTTCCATTGTATTGTGACAATAACGGGGCTATAGCAGCAGGCTAAGGAACCAAGGTCTCATCAACGGTCCAAGCAAGTTCTTCGACGTTACCATCTGATTCGGGAGATTATACATCGTGGCGATGTAAAGTCGAGAAGGTCACATCAGATGAAAACATTGCAGATCCGCTGACGAAGGCTGTTCTTCAGCAAGTTTTTGAACGACACATACATAGTTTGGTATTAGATGCTTGAGTGACTGGCTATAGGCCAAGTGGGAGATTGTTAGACATTATGTCCCATAGCGTCACTGTTTGTAAATGATATTGTATTATTGTACAAAATTAACTATGTGATAATGAAATTGCCTTTTGCCGTTTTGTAATATTATTTACTTTGATATATAAATGGCGAAAGTCCATATGATTAATACCGGATTGAGATGATATGAGACAGTATCAATCCATAAAGGTTTAATCATTAAATATCCCTAGTCGGAGTATTATCGAGATCGGACATCGATAATGCGGAATAGACTAGTATTGCGCTTGTGCACGTTGTGAGGGCACAACGGCATAGTTCTCATATATTTAAGTATTGGATACTTATGCAAGTGCGATAGGAGGTTGTGTTTTACCGATGGTACGGAAAACAGCTTCGCTCTGGATAGACCCCGCGGAATCCCATTGGTAGTATGTCTACGTGTCTATGGGAGGCCGCATCAGGGTAGGTGTATATGGTCTTAACCTGAGACTTACATCGCTAGTACTTGCGACAATCGGTAAACTTTGGTTTTGGTGGTTGGGGGACCTTAACCGGTTCTGTGTACACCTCTTCTGGGTTTATCGAGAATCGTAGTGTACTGGATGTGATGTCGAGATGGAAGTATCGCTTCAGACATATGGAGGTGATGATCACGCAGGACACAGAACTAGTACTCTATAAAAGGTTGCAACCGTCGGGACAATATGACCAGGTCAGGATTGTCCGATTTAAAGAGACTAGTTGCTTGATGTCCGCATATGTTTCGTACGGGGCAGACACATCTCCAGCCCCAGGCCTAGCATGTGATCATCCGATACTGGATCGATGTACGCAATACTACGGTATACTACGCTTGATATAGATCTAATATTCCTAGTAAGAATATTTCTGGAGAATTGGGTAGGCATGGCGCTTTGCTAGAAGCCAACCTTGTCTTGTGAATCGGTAAAGAACGTAGTACGAGGTACGTACGTGTTCGGATTATCCGACGACCGTATTTACTGCCAAATATCCGGAGATCTCTTGGGTCGCTTCCTGAAGATTCACCTATGATATTTGATTCGGACTTAATTAATCTTGGATTAATTGCGGAGAAACTTTATCTTGGATAAAGTGCCTTGTTTAGAGAGAGAACGATTAATTTGGAATTAATCGATAAAAATTATATTCGATATAATAATCGAAATTGATTTCGACGTGAAATTAAAATTAGATTTAATTCGGGCATACGAGTTAATTTAGAATTAATTCGTTAGCGACGTAAATAATAATTTCGCCAGGCGCAATTATTTATTTAAATTCGATTTAATTAACGTCGCGACGTAAGTTCGGTATTTCGGAAATATCGAACCTGAACGCGTGAGTGCACGTGGGCCCACTTTCATTTGGAAACGTGTGGGGCCCACATGACACATGTCATTATATGCATTATTTAATGGTTAATGCATTGCATGGTGATAGTGTACAATACACTCAATGTTATGCATGGAGTTTGAGTGTTTGACACTCTAAGCCATTGCATGGTTTGTGTCATAAGTTTATTATTAATTTAATAAATATTATGACATAAATATAAATTGATTTTTGGTAACAAAAATTAATACACAAAAAAAAAAAAAACTCTCCTCTCTTCTCACAATGCCGTGAACTCCAAAGAAAGAAGAAGAAGATTTGATTTTCTTTTCTCCATTTGCTAGCACATTGAAGGATCAAAGGAGGTGATAGGGAAACCATCAAAGAGCTTGGAATACACAAAGCTTGGAGCTTCCACTTCTTTTCTCCTCTTGGCCGAATCATCCCACACTTGGAGCTTCCACCATTTGTTCATCTTCTTCATCACAAAAGCTTTGTAAGTATGATTCTGCCATGCTTCAAGTTTAATATATATTCATTGTTGTATTTCATATGCTTAAACTTTCCTTGGGACATATTATAGAGACCAACAGGTGGTTACGGCACGGGGTAATTGGGTAAGGGGTTTCTGTGGTGTCAGGCTGTTATGTTCTGGGTCAGGTATTTTCTTTGGAGTCTATCATTGTCTTGGATTCATGGCGGAGTCGGGCGCAAATTGTCAATGTCATGGGCTTTGGTTGGTGAAAGTGACAGTAACGGCTTAGGTTATAATGTGATGGTAGGGGATTGGGTAATGGTTTGGCTTCCAAGGGTTTTAAGAGCCATTGACTCTTCAGTTTCTCTAGCACCTTTGACAGGGGTCTTCCCAAGTTGGAAAATCTCCGTTCCGGATAGCGCAATCTCAGCAGAGAAACGGGCTTGTTCCTGATGTCCCCCAATGGGCCTCTTGTTCAGACCATAGAATTTTCTATTCTCGGCCTCTTCTTCTTCAATATCCATGACAGTTTCCCTCAACTGCCGAAAGTCTGCAATCATGGAGGTCATCCTCCTCAACTTGCTGTAAATGGAGGGCTGGTGCCCTTGATAATCATTTTAATCTGGTCATTCTCTGAGGGCCTAGTCTGCATCTTCAATAACTGACCCCTCCACCGGTCCACATACTCCTTAAAACTCTCCTCCGCTTTCTGCTTAACATTCTCCAGATCACGGAGTGACAGATCGATCTCTATGTCAGTGACATACTGCTTCAGGAAAGCATCAGCCAACTCCCTCCAATCTTCCTTCACTTTCTTCTCCAAACTGTGGTACCACACTACAGGAGCTCCTTCAAGCGACATTCCAAACATTTTCTGCACTTGGCGCTGAGATAAGCCAACTGAACTCATGACTGATACAAACTGTCGGAGATGCACCCTTGGATCCCCATTCCCGTTAAACTTAGCCATATCAGGCATCTTGAACTGTGCCGGCAACTGTTCCTCGAAATTCAGTGTGTCATAATCCAGCAATCCTCATTCTTACCCCTCATCTTGCGGTAACCGACTCAACCTGATCCCGAGCTTCTGTAACTCTGCCTGAGACCCAGATACTCTACCTTCTGCATACTCTGCCATATCATCATCAAAAGCGGGGATATCATCCCCCAATCGTTTCGGAGGTTCCTCTTGTCTTACATCCCCAGAACTACCCCCAGCGCGAGACCGGCTATGCCAGCCACAGCAGTAGTCAAAGCCTGCAACTGTTCAGTGACTTGGCGAGACCGTTCTCTAACTGATCCATATGGGACACCTCATTATCGGATTCACTCATACTTGTTCTTTTAGTGAGTCTTGTCCCTTCTCTAACCCAAACGGTATCTATGATGTCTTTTTGAGACATAGATGGTGTTAACATGATATATGTATGTATGAGGTGCATGAGATGCATGTAACATATATAACATACTAAATCAATTAAAACTCTGAAACAAATCGGCCCGTTATCATTTTAGAATCTTTCGGGCTAATTGTCATAGGAGTGAACCCATCCCAGTTTTAAATGGCCCAATGAGTTCACATCTCATGACAAAGAGCCCGACTAAATCCAAATGGTAACGTTCCGAACACAATCATAAAGTGGCCCATCAATCACTTAGAAGCCTTTGGCCCAATCGTCATAAAATACATTTTGTCCCAGTTTAAATGGCCCCACAAGCCCATATCCCATGACAAATGGTCCAAATGGATCCAAACGACGATGTTCCCAAACACAAGCATAAGAGATAATGCAAACATAAAGTAATAATTTCTACGGAATGGCCCATCAACATTTCAGAAGCTTTGGGCCCAATGGTCATAAGGTACGAACACGCCCCAGTTTAAATGGCCCAACAAGTCCGCATTTCTGACAATGGTCCAACTGCATCCAAATGAGGATGGTCCACTAGCACATACTCAAGGAAATAATTGTTACTTTAACCATACAAACCCGGTTTATGGGTGGGTTCACAAGAGTATAGACAAAGGCTCTCATCGGTGAAAGATGGCCCACAACTAGGTCTCCCCAATCAAGGGTCCGAGCGACCAAGTGAGCGCACCCTTTTTTTTATACACTAAGGTACGTGCCAATGAGCTATGGTGTGTGACGGACTGTCAAATGGATTTCCCGTTGTAGATTCCCCAGAGGGAAGGTGGAGCGAGGCTCACTTAAATACCCAAGCTTCTTAGGCTCTTATCGCTTGTTGTCAGGAATAAACAACGAGTCCTCCAAATCAGTCCATCACAATAGGCTACGAGTAAATGGCTATGTAGGTGCCTTCACAGCTTTTCCTTCTAGAAAGGTAGTGAATGAAGGAAGACACCCAACCATTACCTAGCCTTAAAATGCCTTGATTAAACCCCCATTTTATCCACTATAGACACGGTCAATAAAACATAAATCCAAACATTACAAGACAATATTCGGGGCCGATTCTCTATCCCCAGTGGAGTCGCCAGACTGTGGGACACAGGAACTGGGCGACGCATACTGTCCCGGGCTCGCGGCCCGGTCGGGAGTACGGTGTAGCCATGGGGGACTAAACCGGAGAATAATGGAGTCGCCACCCGGTGTGAACCGGGAAAATGAGATTTAAGGCCGCACTCACCCCTCGCAAGGGAAACCTCAAACCGTTGGGTTCGGAATGGTCCCTTACTTATGCCACTTGTAATGAAAGGATTTATGTAATAATTTAATCAGGCTTAAGTAGCACTTATTTCCAAGAGTATCATGCTTCTAAATTCACATGTACAAAATAAAACTTACACCTAAGTTTACATATATTTCACATCTAAGATTGCATGCTTGAAAGTACATCAAAGGAGCGACAAACATACAACTTCACTAGCATATTATATTAGAGAAAACACAAGCACACATACTCACCACACAAGCACACATGTGAGCACCTTCTCAAGTGGTACGTGGAATTGTATCCCAAGTACAGACCGTACTACCGTCCATTCGGAATCGGCTACGGAATTTATGTATGGGTTTCCATCCGATATACCACAAGAAATAATACTCAAATGTTATCATGACATAAGTATATGAATCGTAATACATTAAACACATTGTATTCATACATGTGGGGATAGCTACTAGGAAAACTATGTATGAAATCTGATGAAAATGACTCAGTTCAGTGGGTGCGCGTTCGCGTAGCGTTTGAAAACGCGTTCGAATGGTAAACAGAAGGTTCGCGTTCGTATAGCGTTCGAACGGAACCAGACCTGATGCATGATAAGACTAAGAAAGTGTGTGTGCGTTCGCGTAGCGTTCGAGAACACGTTCAAACGGTAAACAGAAGGTTCACGTTCGTATATCGTTCGAGAACGCGTTCGAACGGAACCAGACCTGATGCATGATGAGAATAAGAAAGTACGTGTGCATTCGCGTAGCGTTTGAGAACACGTTCGAATGGTAAATAGAAGGTTCATGTTCGTGTAGCATTCGAGAACGCGTTCGAACGGAACCAGACCTGATGCATGCAACACAAAGAATAAAGACAATAATGTCAAGCTCAGTATGTTCGATTAAACGTATCTTGCATTCAACCGAACACACATCAACCGGCGCGGCAAAGCATCGTGGTAAAGGGCTTTAACCTCTCCCCATAGGGGATCTTTTATTCCACTTACTAAGCCCATGTGCTCGATTGAATCATGCATACAAAGAATTAAAAGTAATAATATCAAACTTGGTATGCCCGATTGAACGTATCTTGCATTCAACCAAACACACATCAACCGGCGCAGCAAAGCATCGTGGTAAAGGGCTTTAACCCCTCCTCATAGGGGATCTTTCATTCCACTTACTAAGCCCATGCACTCGATTGAATCATGCATACAAAGAATTAAAAGCAATAATATCAAACTTAGTATGCCTGATTGAACATATCTTGCATTCAACCGAACACACATCAACCGGCGCGGCAAAGCATCGTGGTAAAGGGCTTTAACCCCTCCCCATAGGGGATCTTTCATTCCAATTACTAAGCCCATGCGCTCGATTGAATCATGCATAAATAAGCAACATGCAGAATTCAAGTGACGAAAAATAAATAAACCAAAGCAATACAAAACAGAAGAGGGTGCCATTTACTCAAGCGGTACGTGGAGTTGTATCCCAAGTACAGATCATACTACCGTCCATTCGGAATCGGCTATGAAATTTATGTCCGGGTTTCCATCCGATATACCGCGAGAGTTGACACATCTCTCATTTTATTCAACAGCCAACATACAACATCTCATAATTCATGCATATTTATCTACTCAAGGCCACAACATGCATTTCAACATGACAATCATACAAGCAATACTCAATAAATAATACAAGTAAAAAAAAAACGAGTGTGAAAGATACCCTCAGGTCTAACCTTTTTGCCAACTTTCAGGCTTGCGTTTCACGGACGTCGGAAGGGTACAGCTCCTCAACTTCTCCGGTTCACTGGTTTAGCGTCCTAGCTCACTGCTTTGCTGTTTTGCTTGCTGTCGAACTCCGTTCTGCTACTGTTCGGCCTCTGTTTTGCTGGTCACTGTTTAGGTCACCTGTTTTGACGTTTCAACGGACTGTTCCGAGTTTTTGTGTGGGTTTTTAGTGCAGTCTTGTGTGATTATTTTAAGGATTATGAATGCAATTTTTATGTTACTGTTTTGAGGATTTTAAGGGCTGTTTGAGAGCTAATAGGAGTACAGTTTTTTTATGTGTACTACTTTAAGGTTTTTAGGGAATGTTTTAAGTGTATTTTGCTGCTGTTTTAGGGGTTAATTACTGCTGTTTGGGCGTGTAAAACAGTGCAGTTTTTGTGTTCACTGCAGTACGGTTTTTTGTTGTAATTTTCGGTGATGGAGGGCTGCTGTATAAGGCTGGTTTCGGTGGCTTTAGGAAGATATAAAGGCTTGTTATTTTCGGTTATGGAGGGGTTAAGGAGGGTGATGTGTTCGGCTATGGAGTGGAGGAGATGAAAAGAATATTTTTTGTTATTTATCCTTGTGATTGGCATGTGCTAGCAGGGGTTAATCCTTGGAGATGGGTGGTTTATATAGAGAAATGCTAGGGCTTCACCTTGTCTCACAAGGAAGGGATTTTGGCATTAAAAGGAGGATTTGATTTGGTATTAAACAAGGAAATGATTAGATTGATGGGGGACAAATCTTGGCTAGATTAGGAATACAAAATATTTAATTTGTTATTATTGATTTTAATTAGGCATGACATCTTTTTAATTTAGTATGTGATTTGTTTAGTTTGGTATATAATATATTGATTTATCTTTATTAGGTATGATTATATTTTATGTTTTATTTAATTGGTAAATGGTTTAATTATTTTATTTAATATTTAATTTAATTTCCCATGTGTTTTAAATGTATTTTATTAATTGGGATGTGTTTAATGGGCTTTGGGGGGCTAATTGGGCTGGGGTGCGAGGCTAGCAGCAAAACCAGAAATACCGACTCCGTTCGAACGCCCATTCGAACGCTACACGAACGTCTGCAATCTGCCTGACGTTCGAACGGAGTAACGAACGCAGCACTAACGAAGACAGTGAACTTGTGAAATGAACTTGATGACGTACTTATTCTGAATTTCCCCTTCCAACCTCCGTTTCCCGCAATATCCTTAGCTAAAAAGGTAGTGCCTCCAACTGAGACTCATCATCGGGTTTCACATGCGAAAATGCAATGCCTACAATCATCTATAACAGGCGTAGTATACTAAGTATTGCGTATTACGATCCAGTATCTGATGTCACATGCTAGGCCTGGGGCTGGAGTTGTACTGCCCCGTACGAAGCATATATCGGATCACTAGCAACTAGTCTTTTTAATCGGATAACCATGACCTTGTCATATTATCCCGATAGTTGCAACATAATAGAGTACCAGTTTTATATCCCTGTGTGATCATCATCTCAATATGACTGAAGTGATACTTCCATCTTGACATCACACCCAATACACTACGATTCTCAATAAATCCAGAAGAGGCGTACACAGAACCTGTTAAAGTCCCGGACGACCAAAACCAAAGCGTACTGATTGTCTCAGGTTAAGACCAAATACACCTACCCTGATTCGGATTCTCATAGACACATAGTCATACTACCAATGGGATTCCGATGGGTCTATCCAAAGCGAAGCTGTTTCCGTATCATCGGTGAACAGAACCTCCTATTACACTTGCATGAGTATCCAATACCCAAATATATGAGAAATATGTTGTTACACTTCCATAATGCGCACAAGTGTAATACTAGCCTATTCCACATTATCGATGTCCAGTCTCGATAATACTACGACTAGGGATATTTAATGATTAAACCTTTGGTGGATTGATATTGTCTCATATCTTATAATCCGGAACTAATCATAAGGACTTTTATCATTTATGTATTTAAGTAATCTAATTACAAAATGATAAAATGGCAATTTCCTTTGTCACATAGTTAATTTGTACAAAAACCACAATGTCTTTTACAAATAGTGATGCTATGGGTCACAATTGTCCAACGATCTCCCACTTGGCCTATAGCCAATCACTCAAGTATCTAACACCTGAACTATGTACATGTCGCTCAAACTTTTTCTGAGGAATAGCCTTCATCAGCGGATCTGCAATGTTATCATCTGATGCGACCTTCTCGATCTTCACATCGCCACGATGTATGATCTCACGAATCAGATGGTAACGTCGAAGTACATGCTTGGATCGTTGATGAGACTGTGGTTCCTTAGCCTGTGTTATAGCCCCGTTATTATCACAATACCAAAGAATGGGCTCAGCTGCTAATGAAACTACTCCTAATCCAATTAGGAATTTACGGATCCAAACTGCCTCTTTTGCTGCCTCAGCTGCAGCGATGTATTCTGCTTTTGTTATGAATCGGCAATAGTCTCTTGCTTGGAAGATTTCCAGCTCACTGCTCCATTATTCAAACAAAATATGTACCCGGATTGTGACTTACAGTCGTCTTTATCGGTTTGGAAACTTGCATCGGTAAACCCAGTTACCTCAAGTTCTCCATCTCCATAGATTAAGAAAGCATCCTTAGTTCGTCTAAGATACTTAAGGATGTTCTTAACCGCAACCCAGTGACCATCACCTGGATCGGCCTGATAGCGACTACACATGCTCAAAGCATACGAGACATCATGTCGCGTACATATCATGGCATACATGATCGATCCGACTGCAGAAGCGAACGGGATCTGACTCATGTTGTCTCTCTCATCTTGAGTTTTAGGACACATGTCCTTAGATAGAGTGACGCCATGTGACACTGGCAACAGTCCCCTCTTAGACTGATCTATGTTGAATCTCTTCAACACTTTATCAATGTACGTGCTCTGGGAGAGTCCAAGCAGCTTTCTAGATCTATCTTGGTAGATCTTTATTCCCAGAATAAAGGCTGCTTCTCCCAGATCTTTCATGGAGAATTTTAATGAAAGCCAAGCTTTCACCGATTGTAGCATGGGAATGTCATTGCCAATAAGCAATACATCATCAACGTAAAGGACAATGAATGTCAGTGCGCTCCCACTAACCTTCTTATATACACAAGGATCATCTTCGTTTTGAACGAAATCATATTCTTTTATGATCTCATCAAAATATTGGTTCCAAGAACGCGATGCTTGCTTCAATCCATAAATGGATCGATTTAACTTGCAAACCTTGTTTGCATGTTTTGGCACGACAAAACCGTCAGGTTGTTGCATATAAACATCCTCCAAAAGGTTTTTGTTAAGGAAAGCGATTTTGACGTCCATCTGCCATATTTCGTAATCGAAATATGTAGTAATAGCAAGCATTATCCGAATGGATTTAATCATGGCAACATGTGAAAATGTTTCGTCGTAATCGACACCATGTCGTTGACGATAGCCTTTCGCTACAAGCCTAGCTTTGTACGTTTGTATGTTTCCATCTATGTCGGTCTTCTTCTTGAAGACCCATTTGCAAATAATAGGTTTTACGCCTTCTGGTGCATCAACCAGTGTCCAAACTTGGTTGGTGTACATGGAATCAATTTCGGATTTCATGGCATCTTGCCATAAATCGGAGTCGATACCTTGTATCGCTTCCTCATACGTAGCCGGTTCGTCTTCCTCAATAAGATAAATCCACATGAGGTGAGATCAGAAACCCATACCTCTCAGGTTGTTTTCTGACTCTCTCCGACCTACGCGGTTCTTGTGTATTAGAAGATTGTGGTACAGTCTCATCCCTGATGAACTGTTCGTGTTCCGTTAAGGAATCGGTGCCAGGAACAGTATCACTCCGACTTTCATCGAGTTCTACTTTCCTCCCACTTACCACTGCATTTAGAATTCTTTTCGAGGAAAACCGCATGTAGAGCAACAAATACCTTGTTCTCTTGTGGGTGGTAGAAGTAATATCTTTTGGTTTCCCTAGGATAACCTACAAATAGGCACTTATCCGATTTGGGTTCTAGTTTGGTACCATCCAAACGTTTAACGTATGCCCAGCAACCCCAAATCTTCAGGAATGAGAAACCTGGTTTCTTTCCTGTCCATATTTCATATGGAGTCTGTTGAACAGACTTTGACGGAACCTTATTCAAAATAAGTATTGCACTTTCAATGCATATCCCCTAAGGAAATTGGTAGCTCTGTGCGACTCATCATAGACCTTACCATGTCCAACAAAGTTCGGTTTCTCCGTTCGGACACACCGTTTAATTGAGGTGTTCCGGGAGGAGTCCACTGTGAAAGAATACCATACTCTTCAAGTAATCGAGAAACTCATTGCTTAAGTATTCTCCACCACGGTCCGACCGTAATGTTTTAATACTTTTACCGGTCTGTTTTTCTACTTCGTGTCGAAACTCTTTGAATTTCTCAAAGGTTTCCGACTTGTGTCTCATAAGATACACATAACCATAACGCGATGCATCATCTGTAAAGGTTACGAAGTATTCATATCCACCTCTAGCCTGGCTAGACATGGGCCCGCACACGTCACTATGAACGAGGGCTAACAGTTCGGTGGCACGTGCACCTTTACCGCTAAAAGGTGTTTTAGGCATTTTGCCTAATAAACAAGATTCGCAGACGTCATATGAATTTGGATCAAATCCGTCCAAGTACCCACTCTTCGAAAGTGTGGATATGCGAGTCTTGTTAATGTGTCCTAGACGACAATGCCACATATAAGTTTCATCTTTGTTACTTAATTTAAGCCTTTTGTTTGTTACGTTATATGTTTGAGATTGATTTATATTCAAAATATAAAGACCATTATTAACATCAGCACTACATATCTCAATATCATTTTATAAACAAAACACCATGTGTTCTGAATACAAAAGTATACCCACATTGGGCTAAACAAGATATAGAAATAATATTCCTAGTCAAACTAGGTACATAATAGCAGTCTGATAAATTAAGTACATGCCCCGAGGGTAGTTCCAAAATATAGGTCCCAACAGCCAAAATGGCGACTCTAGTCCCATTTCCAACTCGGAGGTCTATCTCTCCTGAAGCCAGTCTCCTGCTAATCTGCAGATCCTGCACATCAGTACATATATGAGTACCACAACCAGAATCAAAAATCCAATTTTTAAAACTAGAAGTAGACATATTTATTTCAATAACAAACATATTTGAAGCCGGTGCATTGCCCGCTTTGATTTCCTTCATGTGCGCCTTGTACTCACGACAGTCATGCTTCCAGTGACCCCGCAGACATCTTGGGATTTGTCATTTGCCTTCCCATAAGACTTTGATGATTTGGCCTTGCCCTTTCTCTTCTTCATTTTCTTCACGCCTCCAGTAGCCTTTGGCCAAGCCTTGGCAGACTGAGATGTCGAAGTGAAGTGCTCCTCGCGCTTTTTGCCCTTCAAAAGCTCTTTTTCTACTTCACACAGCATTGCCATCAACTCTCCAAGAGTATGGTCTTGGTTCATCATATTATAGTTCATGATGAACCCGCTCCAGCTGTCAGGAAGAGACTGCAAGATCAAATCTATAGAAGTCTCAGCCTCAAAGGTTATGCCTAGCTGACCCAGCTGTTCGATGTCAGCAATCATCTGCGACACATGGTGCTCGACAGATGTACCCTCTGACATTCGAGAGCGAAAGAGCTTCTTCTGCAATTCATACATTTGCGATCTAAGGTTAGATCGATGAAGGTCCTTCAATTTTTCCATCATAGTATATGGATCCAATCCCTTGTTCTGGCGACGAAATTGAGGGGTCATTGCAGCGAGCATGACGGATTGAGCAGTTGAGTTGTCATCGCTATGAGTCTTCCAAAGCTCAAGCTCAAGCGGCTGCTCAATTCCGGGCTTAGGCCCGAGAGGTCTCTCTATCGTATAGAGCATCTTCTCGGCCCCCAGGACAATCCTGAGGTTCATATCCCAGTCAGGAAAGTTCGCACCATTAAAGACATTTTCGCCCATGATAATGTCCTAACGTTGATCTTTCCAGCCATCTTAATTGCAATAGTCTAACTATTCAATTAACGATTTTTTGGTACAGTCCAACTGTTACAATAAAAATAATAAAATATTAGTCCAACTAATAAATATATAAAATGACGAAATAATTTGAAAGCGCGTATTTGGCAAGTATTTGAACGAAATTGCAAATTCAATACTAGCCTCCCACTATTTTTCGGCGAGCCTCTAACCCTCTGTTGAGTACTCGGGAAACCTAGTTTCCTAGTGGGCTAGGATCCCGTTAAATAACACAAACCTTGACTTTGGCCAACAAGCTGTATGATATTTAACTAGGTAGATCTCTAAGATCAATTGGATCTCATCCAATTCCTAGATCTGGTAGGTGGACCTCCAAGTCCGAAACATATATACAATATATATGCCAATATATCCAATATATTTCCTAATTTTTCCTCTGAATCAACTAAGCCTTGGCTTTGGCTCAACAAGCTTAATGATTCCAGTTAAGCGGGACCCATTGACTTGGAAAGCTTCGTAATCCACATCGATGAACAAGAAGTGACTTTGACTTTGGCCAACAAATCACAACTTGCCCAAGACATGCGATATGGAACAAAGCTTTTGTGGTTCAAACACATCCGCGATGGACATTGATCTTGACTTTGGCCAACAAACCAATGCCAATCTTGGATCTTGAGAGAGAACCACTCAATGGAAGGAAAACGCTTAATATTTGTTTGAGGGTTTTTCGCGTAAATTGGCAACCAATTTATTATCTTTGATTAGGTCTCATCATACACCCTTAAGCATGCATTCTAAAAGCATAATAAGGCGCGAAATAAATAATAACGATATGCGGATGGATATTCAACAAATTATTCCTAGAACAAATCTCTCCATTTCCTCTCCCCGGCTAGCACTATACTTACTTCTACCCAATTACATAATACAATAAAGAAACCTCATTTACATTGAGGGGAATTGGTGAGAAGAGAAGTACAAAGAGTCAAGAGATAAAAGGCTGGACACACAGGTCCAATTTAATAAATTCTAAATTTATTACAACAATTTCCAAAATTGCCCTCACCCATCTAATATCCATATGATATACATTATCCATACAATACTTCCATGTATTCACACAAAGCATGTTATTCAATCAATCTAATCCAATTAATTAATCTTTGAATTAATGATCATCCAATGTTCAAACAACGATTTGATTTGCGCGAGTCCAACTCGTTTAAGAATAAGTACTCAAAGTGCGTATTCTTGAATTATATCGAACTACAATATTAAATCCAATTTAATTTGTATTCAATACTAATTCTTATTTAATTCCAATTAAATAATTACACTTATATTGTGCCTTTTAGACTTAGATTCTAAATCCAATCTAATGGGTCTCAAATGTCCAATTAACATCCATTGTCAACTTAAGGCTTTAATTAATTTCTTAAGGCATGGACTTGGCAACCAAAGCCCAATAAGGAATCACATTCTTAATGGCATTGGCCTTGTAGATAATTAATTATTTGAAAATTAATTTGGCCCATTAGGCCCAATTAAATATTTAAAGGCCCATTTATTATATTTGGACTTTATGGAATAGTTTTAGGCCCAATTTGGATCCAATCCAATTGTCCTAAACCAACTTGGCCCAACCAAGCCCATTAAGCCCAAATACAATAATTTTAGCCCAATTCCAAATGAAGACTAATTTATTTAATTAAAATATTCCAAATATCACATTTTTAATTAAAGTGTATTAGCCATAATTAATTAGTTAAATTAATATTTCCAAAACACCAATTTACCTAATTAATCATGCTTTAATATGTTCAATTCATGTCCAACACAATTGAAGCAAAATCAACTCATTCCATGCTTACAATACTCACGGCAATATAGCATTTTCATATCCAATTTTGATTTCAATCCAATTAAATCACAAATCAAATATCTCATGCATTTAAACACACAAATGGTCCAAAATTCAAAATCACCATGAGCTTATAAGGTCCATCATATTCGGCCATGGCATCTAATTTGGGGAAAATTAATCTAATCAAATTTCTCAAAATTAATCATGCATAACTCTAAGTTATCATAATCTAACATAACCAAACATTCAATTTGAGATATCATGCTCAAATCACAAAATCCCAAAAATAAATCTATGAACCCTAATTATTTCATGCTTAAAATTGGCTCATGATACCATTATTGGGTTCTCCTAGAACATGCCAAGGATCTATTAAGTATAAAATTTGTGTGAATAAACAAAGTAAGTTTGCGTAAAATACTTACATTGAGCGGATAAGTGGATGTAGAGAATACAAAAATTTTGCCTCATTGAGAAGTGCTTCAAGCCCTCCTTTGAATTCCAAACTCAAGGGGTAGTCTCCCTAACACCTTTGTTGACTCCTTTGATGTGCTAGCATGCAAATTTTTGAAGCAAAAATCATCAACTATGAACCCTAGGTCACGCCAATTTGAGAGAATGAGAGGGGAGAGGATTCAGCCTTGGTGGAAAAAATGAGAGAGTGAGTGAGTGTGTGTTTTTTATTTCCAAAATCAAGTAACCTAATACCAAATTTCCAAAGTTAGTAAAGGTCTATCACACATCAATTAAAATAAGGTAATGTGTTTTACAAGCCAACACCAACTAACAACTTCCATCAACCAAAATGTGATGAGATTGACTAGTGATGTGACTTGATGTGGGCCCCACTTTAAATTCAAAATCTGAGTGGGCCCGCTAAACACATTCCGGGCTCGGGTTCGTTAATTTTAAATTAACGAATTTTCCGTTGCAACTTTATTAAATCAAATTTAATTAAATAATAATGCCTCGCAAAATTATTACGAAGTCGCTTACGAATTAATTCTAAATTAATTCGTTTGCCCGAATTAAAATCCAATTTTAATTCCGCTTTGAAATCTAATTTCATTTAATATATCGAATATATTATTTAATCGATTAATTCCAAATTAATCGTTCTCTCTCTTCTAATCGAATTTTATCCCAGATAAATTCTTGCCTCAATTAATCATAGATTAATTTTCTCTCTCTCATAATTAATCCCAGATTAATTTTGTTCGAGTCAAACGTCATCGGTGCATCTTCGGGAAGCGACCCATGAGATCTCTGGATATGTTGGCAGTAAATTCGGTCATCAGACTATCCGAATTTGTGTGTACTCGGTACCACGTTCTTACCGATTTACAAGACATGATTGGCTTCTAGTAAAGCATCGTGCCTACCCAATTCTCCAGAAATATTCTTTTAAGGAATACATAATCTATAACAGGCGTAGTATACTAAGTATTGCGTATTACGATCCAATATCTGATGTCACATGCTAGGCCTGGGGCTGGAGTTGTGTCTGCCCCGTACGAAGCATATATCGGATCACTAGCAACTAGTCTCTTTAATCGGATAATCATGACATTGTCATATTATCCCGATAGTTGCAACATAATAGAGTACCAGTTTTGTATCCATGCGTGATCATCATCTCCATATGACTGAAGTGATACTTCCATCTTGACATCACACCCAATACACTACGATTCTCAATAAATCCAGAAGAGGCGTACACAGAACCTGTTAAAGTCCCAAATGACCAAAACTAAAACGTACTAATTGTCGTAAGTATTAGCGATGCAAGTCTTAGGTTAAGACCAAATACACCTACCCTGATTCGGATTCCCATAGACACATAGTCATACTACCAATGGGATTCCGATGGGTCTATCCAGAGCGAAGCTGTTTCCGTACCATCGGTAAATAGAACCTCCTATTACACTTGCATGAGTATCCAATACCCAAATATATGAGAACTATGTCGTTACGATTATAATACGCACAAGTGTAATACTAGCCTATTCCGCATTGTCGATGTTCAGTCTCGATAATACTACGACTATGGATATTTAATGATTAAACCTGTGGTGGATTGATACTGTCTCATATCTTATAATCTGGAACTAATCATAAGGACTTTTATCATTTATGTATTTAAGTAATCTAATTACAAAATGATAAAATGGCAATTTCTTTTGTCACATAGTTAATTTGTACAAAAACCACAATGTCTTTTACAAATAGTGATGCTATGGGTCACAATTGTCCAACACTTAACAGTTACCATGAAGGGTTATACCACGATCTTGAAGCACAATCAACAGTTACCATGATCTTGGAAGCACGACCCAGCAATTATCACGTGACCCAACAGTTACCAGAGGCTTGAGACACGACTATAGCAGTTGTCACAGGTGGCAGATGAAGAAAAAAGAAATTACAGAACGTGGAATTCAACCACTCAAGTAGTTTCCAGACAGTTATTTTCTCTACTATATAAGCTCAAAGTTAAGTTTAAATAAATGATCACGACAAATCAAAAGACTCTTATGAGTAAATATAATTTTCAAATGTAATTTTCCTTTCTAAATAATTAAGGATTGTGTGCTTGCGCCATTTGGAGACATTCCTCAATAAAATCAAACACCCTTTTTGGGACTTTATTCCAAGAGATTTGAACCTTACACGCTCTCTTTCTGCAGACCAAAATTTACGTGTCAATAATTTTTGGCGACCACAGTAGGAGAATTGGTGAAAGGAAATTGAGATGCCTCTGAAAAAGAATATTCAAACTAGATCAAGTATAAAGGAAGTGGGATAGGAGCAAACCAACCAAAATCGCTGACACACCCCGGTAAATCCAGCGTGTGATCAGCATGAGACGACTTAACCATTACCCTGAACCCTGACATGCACACTTGACTCACTGACTGACTGATTACATACATGGTTGTTATGCAATCGTACAAACTTAACTTTCATACATAAAGTCTAATTATAGCTCGATGAACACATATATATTCATATTAACTTATATTATACACAAACTAATACTTATAGTCTATACAACACATGATTACATACAATGACTCATGGCCTGACTTGACATGAACTAACATTTGGGCCTGACTTTGACAATTGCAGTGCGTAATGACTGCTTTTGGTCTCGTCTCCTCCAAAGCTTGCCTCCACATGCATGAACCTATAACTTGCAAAAAAAACTAGGAAGTGGGATGGGTCAGGTCTTTTGAATGACCTGATGGGTGAATAATGGGGTGCAAATAAAATAATCTACATTAAAATATATGAATAAGCTGAAACAAAGAACATGAGAGAACTGAAAAGCTGAATTACAAGAACCTAAGAAATAAACTGAATTATTAAAGACATGGATACTGGAAATTAAGATATGACTGAAAATCTAAAACCTTGACAACCTGCCTGAACTTGGGAACACATGAACATGGCTGAGGCTATTCTGACATTTTTGATCCTACTATGAGCTATATGAACTGAAAATTGACTCCTGAAAACTGATTGCTAACATGACCTGAAACTAACATGAGTTGTGTGACATGCATCTTGACATGGCCTGAAAACATAACTGGTAACCTAGTGACTTGATACTTGCACTGACAATGCATATCGTGGCCTGAAACTACATGAACTGATCCTGAATACCTTGACCTGAAGCTACATGATCTAAACCTAGATACCTGAACTGGACACGCATGAGTTGAACTTGAAAGCTAAACTAAACATGCATATGGACGCTAAATACGTAAACTGAACATACATAAGATAAACATGAGTGTCTTCAAAAACATAGGATAAATGTTATTAAATTTAACCTTAAGGGGTTGCCTCAGAGGTAAAAACTTTAGACTTGAGTGATTTATTCTCTCTCAGGTTTAAGATTCGAATCTCATTAAATGCATCTCTTTGGAGCCATGTCTAATAATGTAAAAAGTTAGTGACTTAATCTGATCTGAGAAACTTCAGAAGGCACACTAGCCTGAATACCCAGGTTACCCAAAAAAAAAAAAAACACTTAATAATTATGGTTTTTTTAATAATAAGTTATAGGGAAAAAAAAAAATTTTTAATAAATTTATATAGGTGTGTATATATTAAACGTGACATATAATTATTTAATCTAATGACGATTTATTTATTTATTATTTATTGGGTTATCGGAAATCATGGCCAAGCGGCCCAAGCCGACGATCAAAAATTTGCGCGTACGGCAATTGGTTGAATTTTCCAACGCATTATCCCTTTTCAAACCTTCTAGAAGAACATGTGTCAAAAATCCAAATATCGTAGAAGATAGGAACTTTCCTCTGCTGGTTGGAAAAAATTAATTAAGTAGCTTAATAAAGAAGCAAGAGTCTTTGCCTCTTTTTTTTTTTATGAGAAATGATATTCCTACTTATTAATATACTCCCACTTTTCCCGAACGACAAGTGGTAGTGCGTTTTGGACTAAAACCTGTTATCGTGGTTTTATTTGCCCATATTACCAAACACTCTTTCATTGCCAATTCAGCAAATTGAATTTGCAGCAACTGACCTCTCGTCTCCTTCAAACAAAATCAACAAACAGTCCCCTTCAAACAAAATCAACAAACAGAGCATCCCCTTCAAACAAAATCAACAAATTTCACGTCGTGTCCTTCGTCCATCAGCTTCCAGCAATCCGTCGTCGTGGGCTCACTTTTTCTGCGGTTCCTTGCTCCAGCAGTTCCCGGCTGATTTCTTCTATTTTTCTCACATGGTTTTGACTCTTAATATTTCCTCTCTTGGAACTTGTACTCTTGGAACTAGTTTGTAGAAAATGAAGCTAATAGATATGGTGTTTTTGGCGTATTTGCAGAAAGGATTTGTGTACCGTGCGAACCACAGATCTCCTGGATATTATGATGGCAGATACTGGACAATGTGGAAGCTACCTATGTTCGGATGCACAGACGCATCACAGGTCATTAAGGAGCTTGAAGAGGCCAAAAAGGCATACCCTAATTCATTCATCCGAATTATTGGATTTGATAATAAGCATCAAGTCCAGTGCATCAGTTTCATTGCTTACAAGCCTCATGGCTTCTAAGCCTTTGGCTATATTTTCACTCATCTTTCATTTCAGAATTTGGTTTGTTTTTTCATTTTTCTGGCATTGATTGTTCTTGTTAAGTTGTCTGAGTGGAATGGAAATAAAAATTTGCTTTTATGCTGTGCTTGTGAATTGTGAACAACAAAATTTTCCACCTTAATTCAATTCACTAGCAGAAAAATTATTTCATAAATTTGGATAAGTTAATCTAATTCTTTAACTTATAATAATACAGCTGCTGTCTAAATTATTTTCAATTCAACAAAACCACCATATGAAATTAAATTAATTTTTTTCTTCTTATTTCCATTTCTACAAAAAGGATTTGTGAGACTTGTTCTTCTGGTTGAGGCTTGGTTTTTGAGGCAGAGAACTGAAACTGAATATACAAGCTTAATATTTATGATTATATAGCAAGATTTGTAATTTGAAAACCTGATCCAACACCAAATTAGAAGATATTTTGTAAACATTATAACAAATAAAAACACTACTACAAACTTTAATCTCTCTCGCGCTCTCTCTGCGGATTTTCTGGTATGTCTTTGATACTCTTCAAGTTCCAAATATCATAATGACTCTGCAAACTCACTGCCGGAGACGGTGCTGGAGACAGCCGGGAACTGCTGGAGCAAGGAACCGCAGAAAAAGTGAACCCAGGACGACGGATTGCTGGAAGCTGATGGACGAAGTGAAGGACACGACGTGAAATTTGTTGATTTTGTTTGAATTGGATGCTTTGTTTGTTGATTTTGTTTGAAGAGACTGTTTGTTGATTTTGTTTGAAGGAGACGATAGGTCAGTTGCTGCAAATTCAATTTGCTGAATTCAAGGAGTGTTTGGTAATATGGGCAAATAAAACCATGATAACAGATTTTAGTCCAAAACGCACAACCACTTGTCGTTCGGGAAAAATGTGAGTATATTAATAAGTAGGAATATCATTTCTCTTTTTTATATATTTATTTATATACACTGTTTATTGTTTAAAGGCATTACTTTAAAGAAAAAGGAAAAAAGGAAATGGACTTCACAAACATTCTGCCGTCAGATTGCATTTCCCAAATCATTTCTTTTACAACTCCTCGCGATGCTTGCAGATTAAGAGCGACGTGTCCCGTTTTCAAATCAGCAGCTGATTCAGAATCCGTATGGGAGAAGTTTCTGCCGTCCGATTACAAGGAGATAATTTCCAGTTCAGTCTCTTCCTCATCTTTGATCACATCCTTGTCTAAAAAGGATCTTTATTTTCACCTTTGTCACAACCCCATCCTCATCAACAATGGTACCATGGTAAGCTCAACTCACTATTCATTGAGTGCTTTTCAATTACTGATTTTGGATAACAAAACACTAGGATAATAGATTTTATATAGGGTTTCTAAGGCCATCTCCGACCTAACTTCAATTTCAAGCAAGACGCCAAAATAGTGTAAGAAATTAGCTCCAAGCCCTCCATTTTTGATGACAGAATGGGGATAGCTACAGTGAAAACACTGTAGCTGTGTGCCTTTTTGGTTTTTTTTTTTTTTTTTTTTTTTTCCCATTTAATTATAGATGTATCCTATTTAAGGTGTATATTTTTAGTCAAAAAAGCTTAAATAATTTATATATGTTTTAATTTAATTATTATCCATATTAAACATTTATTATAAATTAAAAATGTAAAATAAAACTAAAATTATACAAAATTTTAGATAGAATTCATTAATTTAAAAACACTCATAGCACAATGAAAACAAGAAAATAAAATATAAATTACAATAATTTATTAGTAGTCTTGGAGATCATTTCCAGATACTTCAAGATTATTGAAATATTGGTCAAAATAACTAGAGGTATTTTGAAATCTTTAGACTTGTTGTTTAGATCTTTTATCCATAATTTTTGAATATTCCCTTTGTAAAAACTCGTGATGTTTGGATCAGTTACATAATTCAAATCTTTTAATATGATTTTAATATGTATTTTTATTTTGTATGTTGTTCTTCTTTTATAAATATAATATCCGACTTAACTTTTTAACAAATGTAATATTGTTGATTATTAATTAAAAAGTAATATAAATAAAATATTCTAAGGAATATTCTTTTGGTGTAATATTTAGTGTAATGGTTTAAAGATGGAAATAATGTTTGAGATGAAACTTACATCAAATTGGTGTAAAAGTTGCACCAAATTGGTGTAATGGGTTGGAGATGGCCTAACCTACAATTATATTAAAGGGCGAGCGGGGCATTTATCTCTATTCAATCTGAAAATTTGTTAAATGTGACATACAAATTAATAAAAAGTTTGATTTCGTAATAAGATCTTTTTCATTTATTCCTTTTAAAATTTAGAATATTTACCATTTTTTGTGAAAATTAAATTTTCACCCACTAAATCAATATTTTGGATATGCTATTGTTTATATTTCATATAAGATGAGGGTGATTATTTACCTCAGAAACATTTCAACAAAACAAAATCAAAACTATTATTTTCATTTTCGGGTTTACTAACAAGAGCCCAAATGGGTTAATTTTAGTTGGTGTTTGCATTTGGTTCAGATTAGTTTTCTCTCATCAAATGTCACACTACACTAAACCATTCATGCAGACTAAACTCTTTTTGTTCTTTGATAGGCACACAATTTTAAACATAGTTAAATAGTCATTGATCGATGGGTTTTAACTTTCAAGTAGTTATTGAATTACAATGCAATATCAAATCATATGCAGAACAAAAACTTTACATTGGTCAGCATTGCCAAGTATTATTTACCAAATATGAATCAATTAATCTCTCAATGAGTGAATCGAAAATTAGAGCTAACGTTGTCATTTTCAACAGAGCTTTGGGCTAGAGCAAGAGAGCGGGAAAAAATGTTTGATGGTTGGGGCAAGAGAGCTTAATATAATATGGGGAAATTCACCCCAATATTGGGAATGGCCTTCTCTACCAGCGTCTAGGTTTGTTATGCACTGTCCTCCATCTTCATATTTGTTGCAACTTTGTATTAGTCATCGAATAATGAATGATATGTGTACTCTCCGAGTACTCCCTGAACACCGAAAAGTTTCTTTTTTGTGCCTGATATAGTTAATTCATTATATTGCTGTATATAATATTGTGCCTGCACATTTGCAGATTTCCTGAAGTGGCTGAACTCAAGCTTGTGTGGTGGTTCGACATCAAAGGAAGAATTGAGACAAAAAATTTGTCATCCAAAACAAACTATGCTGCTTACCTTGTATTCAAGTTAGCTGACATCAGATATGGATTTGAAACTAGACCGATAAACTTTGACGTCTACTTTGAGGGAAGCGAAAGGCGTACACGTAGTGTGTTGCTAGATCCACTGGAAAACATGCCTCAACTATCTGTAGACAGAAGAGATGGATGGATGGAGATTGAGATGGGTGAGTTCCTCTATGAAAATGAAGATGATGGCATGTTGTTTTGTAGCCTATTTGATTTTGATAGACTCAGCGCCAAATGTGGCATCATTATACAAGGAATTCAGCTTAGACCTAAAAATGGCTGATAGCTAGCTAGATTGAATTATGTCTCGACACTACAAGATTTTTGTATGAATGGGTTAATGTTAGTATATATTGAAGCAAAAATGACTATGAATTCTACTTCTTGTAATTAATTACTAATGCTTTTTGTCTTTATTTTCTCTGGTAATTCATTGCGGATGTCCCAATTCATTGCGGATGTCCCACTCTACTCAGGTTTAAGCGGAGCAAATAAAACCTTTAGCTGCTATAGACTCTTAGAAAAAAATGCACTCTCTGAACTCGAATTCATGACCTGATAATCAAGTCCTAAATATTTTGCCACCAAGTCATACCTCTTGAGGGTTGGGTCGAAGTTTTATACCAAAAGAAAATAAGTTAAGAATTTCATAACCCTTAAGCAAAATTAATATTTTACGCCACAATTTTAATGATAGTGAAATTTTTTGGTTTAAAGATACATGCCTTCTGATAACAGGATGTCCCAATTGTAATTTTGATAAATGGGTCGAATTTTTTTTATAAAAAAAAAAAAACTCATTTATAAATTTAAGTGTTGTTTATGATGACGGGATGTGTTATAAATCAATTAGACATGCATGTTATGTAACATTCATGCATAATACTAGTAAATACTAAACATGCAATCAAGGAATCAATACTAACTCAATGACATAGGAAAACCTATAAATTATTGTGTAGAAGATGGAAAAACCAAGTCAAAAATCTCTGTTCTTAAGAACTTATTAGCCCCGCCTCAGTGCACTTACAAATCTCTTGGCTAACGTTTTTCTATGATACTTGATCGCTTCTTGATTAAAAGAGCACTTCTTCAATCAAGATCTTCAAACTTGAAAATGGTGGAAACTCTCTTTTATTCTTAGTTATCATAGACATTCTAATAATGCATAAAGATAATTGAGATAATTGAATTGATTAAATGAGAACCTAAGGAGGTCTATTTATAAACATGTAGGGGTGCCTTTGTAGACACCCTTTAGTTTAATGATATAATCATTTTAAAGGTTATACCTCATCCATTATGTCATTTGAACTCAAAATTTATAATATATCATTCTTAGAGAACATGTCATTTTAATTTGTGTCTCACCTATATGACACATAATAAGGGACATGTCTTTTAAATGCAATACCCTATAAATATTAGAGAATTTTTTATAATCTCTTACAATTCTCTAAATATTAATGTGGACACTTAAAAGAGAGTTTCCTTAAAATATAACTACTTCGGAATAGATGGTTTTCACTTTAAACATTTCATAGTAAATGAATTGGATTTACTTGATAAATTTTAATCTTAAACTGTTCTGCCGTGAAAACTTAAAAATATAGTTGGATTTTTAATATCCAATCTATTTACCAATCATATCCAATTAGTGTTGTTTATATTGAAAAAAAAATTAGAACCTTGACTCGGACTGGGCCTAGCAAAATTGGATTTCAGACTTGACTAAGTCCGGCCGACTGGCCCATTTACCATCTCTTCCTAACTCAAATGTAAATTTTATTGTATACATGAATGATTTAAAAACCGGACCGACTTTGACGAGTTATTTTAGTTCAAATTTATAATTAATTAAAAAATATTAAAAAAAATTTAATACTAAAATAGAAGCACAATTGGGCTTTTAGGCGCTTTGATCCTTTCATGGAAAATGATTTGGGCCAAATTATCAAACAGACCAATTAATATACAAGTCTTGGCTATTGATTTACTCATCTAAGCTATGTGTGGAATCAAAGTAGATGGCTTTTATATACAAATAAATTGATTGCTGATTTCCTCATCTATCAAATAATTAAAGTTTCATGTGTCTAATTTATTGATTGCTTCAATATCTGCACTCACACTAGTTAATCATTACGAGTTGGAATGGTACTTGCAGATAGAGAAACTACATACTACTCCATTGATGCATGTTGCAGGCAAAAAGCCAGCCGAAGAAGAAGTCCTAGTATTGCTGGAGCATGTCATCGAAGCCAAAAGGATATTCCAAATGGTAATAATTCATTTAAATATATAATAAAATAATTATTTATTATTATTCCAAGTTGAACCCAGATCTTACGTCTAATCCTTAGCTTTATTTTATCTCGAGTCGATGGGCATGACCTGGTTTTAAAATATTAATGTTCAGATGTAACCGGACGAGTGATGAGCAGCAAGCCAGCACTTATCCTCCCACCCCCGTGACACATGCTCATCATGTCCCCATCCCCAAATTCCAAAAATCTCCCCTTCTTTAATATAAATCTCCCCTCCCTAAATCTCTCTATATATATATTATTAATTTAAAAATAACAATATACTTATTTTATAATTTTTTTTGCTAAATTTATATTTTTTACTCTTTATATATTTATTCATTTTTTATTTGTTTAATAAATATTATAAATTTTGTATTTATTATTTTTATTTATGTTCATTTATTCATTTAATTTTTGTGATTCTTTATTAATTTTTTAACACTACTTTAGTTTTGTATAATAAAAATATTCTCATGTATTTTAGAAAAATATATTTTAAAAGAATAATACAATTAATAATATAAAAAGTTACACTTAAAATATAAAAACAAAAATTCTAATCTATGTTGCGTTCAAAGTCCCATTCCGTCGTACTTGGTGATATACCCCATACTTCGTACCATAATTGATTATGAATCCTATAACGAGTTACACAATCTTTAATAAAATAAATTTCTCTACTTTCAAAATAAATAAAAAATGTATAAAAAATATATGAGTTTTATTAACCGAATAGGCTATCAAAAAATATAAATGAAAAAAATATTTATTAAATGAAAAAAATCAAAAAAAAAAATTAAATAAATAAGAAATTTATAATATTTATTAAATAAATAAAAAAGAATAGATATATAAAGAGTAAAAAATATAAATTTAAAAAAAATAATTTATAAAATTAAAATATTTAATTAATAAAATAAAATAAGTATTTAATTTATATATTAATACATATACATATATATAATTGATTTTGAAGAAGCGGGTAAAAATATAATTTGTAGGGGAGACAAGGTGGGGCCAGAGGGGGAAATTTGTCAAGGGAGGTGGGATGATCAATTTTCAGTTATGAGATATATTTTTTTGGGGAAATTTTATGATTCAAAATAAAATAGGACAGATGTTTGATTCTTATGGAAGAGCTTGCAGGACAAGGTGTGCATTATTTTTATATAAAGTGTGGATGTGATGAGAATTAGGGGTGACAATTTAAGTTATGATTCGTTTATTCGTTCGATTCGATTCACTTTAAAGTGAATATTGGTTTTAAAAAAATGGATTTGTTTAATAAATGGGTCAATTCGATTCGATTCGTTTATTAAACGAATCGAATACGAATTTAAGCTCATTGATTCGTTTATGATTCGTTTTATTATTTTTATTTACTAGTTCTTGTTAATTTTCAATTAAGATTCGAGAAATTATAGCTAATTATCAAAGAAAATGTAATATTTTCAATATTTGGTGAGATATTTTTAGTAAAAATATTTTTATTACATATTTTATATGTATATATTTATGAAGAATTAATATAAATCAAGTGTTGGTAAATTATTTTATTAAATTAAATTATTGACTAAAAGAATAAATGAATATTCGTATTCGATTCGTTTAATAAACGAATCGAATACGAATCCTGATTTTAGGATTCGTTTAATAAACTAATCGAATATGAATCCATCAAATTTTAATTAGATTCGTTTAGAATTTGATACAAATTCGATTCGTTGATTTGTTTTATCACCCTAATGAGAATGGTCAAATTGATATGTTATTTGAATCACTCCTCATCTTTGTTCTTTTTTCAAACAAAAAAAAAATCATAATTACAACTGGCCCCACCTTCTACCATTTGCCAAAGTTCATTTTCATGACAACTGTTTTCAACTGTGCAATTTTTTCTCTGTCACTAGATCTGTTCAAAGTTCAAACCTTGTGGTACAAGTGTCCAGACGTCCTAGGAAAGTAGGAAATTTCATCAACTTCTAATAATTTAATATTTAAT